>JAZKJV010000861.1:0-281364 GCA_037367405.1 Ottelia alismoides | reverse complement strand
TTGCAATGCACAGCACACGGTGTCCAAAAAATACCGCAGCTGCTGGACTTCATTATTGTTTCTCCGGCCCTCTTAAAGTTGTTGCCGTTGTCCGTCACAATCTGTACGATGTTCTCTTTCCCAACGTCCTTAATGACGTCCTTCAGCAACTTCAGCAGGTACTTGTAGTCCTTGACCTGTTCAGAAGTATCAACGGATTTAAGGAAAATCGTCTTACCGTCGCAGTAAACAAAGAAGTTGATGATTTGCTTCCTCGTGTAACTTGTCCAGTCATCACACATCAGCATCACGTCGTACTCTGGTCATTTCTTCGTCAGGTCCAAGATGTACTCGTCCATCTCCATCTCTAGTGCAAGATACTTGTTCATCAACTCTTTGGCACTTGGAGCCTTCACTCCCGTTCCAGTTGCGACGATCTCATCAATGGTCTGTTGTAAGAAAGGTCTACTAGCGACATGAGCTGGGATGCTCTCCCCAAAGAAGAGCTTGTCAATGGCCCTGCCTACTCTCTCTCGTGCGTTGGTGTACATCCCCTTCACCGTCTTTTGCTTCGGGTCCTTCCTTAACTTGTACTGCATGGACCCACTCGTCAAGAATGGTTCTAATCCCTTCCCCTTGTGTTTCTTAGAGGGTGGTGGTACTGGTGCACCTCCACTGCCACCAGCTCCGGGGAAGCCACCGCGTGCAATAACTAGTTCTCTCTTCTCAAACTCGCTCCTCATGGACTCTTTTGTCGCCCTCCTCGCCGCTTCCGTATGAACGTCATCGGGGTAAACAAAGTCCTCGTCGTCTGAATCAGAGAGGACATTGACCTCCTTCTCGAACATGAACTCCTTGAACTGTTCATCCCGTCTTTACCTCTCCACATCCTTCTCCTTTTTCCCTCCATGATGGCCTTCACCAAGTCCCTCACGTCTTTTGGACATCGAGTGCACTTGACAACATTTTTATTGCTGCCAACAAAGTGATGCTTCAGTCTAGTAATACCCCCTCGCCCGAGTTGCTTACCACAGAACTTGCATTGCGGTTTCGCTTTGTTGCCATCTGGAGCGGTGGCATACTTCCAACAAATCTCTCCACTCTCGAAATCCAACTGTCCACGAGAACCATCAGAGTCTGAACCGAAGTGTGCCATGATCTTAAATCCTTCATCTGAAAAACATAGAAAAAATTCAAAAGCCTCAAATTTCAACACCAAATTAGTCAATAATATCAAGAATTAAATCTATTATTTCCGGATTTAATTAATTACCCTAATTTACCTAACATAAATCACCACGAAAAAAATTAAAGTAACTCCAAATCATGAGATCGATGTCCATCGTAAAATATGAGTACCTAATAAACACCAAAAATCAAAAGCCCCAAAATTGACCACTAAATTACTCAATAATTTCATGAATTAATTTTACTATTTTCGGATATAATTAATTACCCCAATATACCTAAGATAAATCACCACGAAAAAAATAAAGTAACTCTAAATCATGAGATTCATGTCCATCCTAACATATGAATACCAAATAAACACCAAAAAACCGAAAGTCCCAAATTTCAACACCAAATTAGTCAATAATTTCAACAATTAAATCTACTATTTTAGGATTTAATTAATTACCCCAATTTAGCTACGATAAATCACCACGAAAAAAATAAAGTAACTCTAAATCATGAGATCCAAGTCTTTCCTAACATATGAGTATCTAATAAACACCAAAAACTGAAAATCCCAAAATTAACCACCAAATTACTCAATAATTTCATGAATTAAATCTATTATTTTCGAATTTAATTAAGTACTCCAATTTAACTAAGATAAATCAACACGAAAAAAATTAAAGTAACTCTAAATCATGAGATCCTTGTCCATCCTAATATATGAGTACCTAATAAATACAAAAAAATCGAAATCCCCAAATTTCAACACCAAATTAGTCAATAATTTCAAGAATTAAAACTATTATTTTCGGATTTAATTAATTACCCCAATTTAGCTAACATAAATCACAAAGAAAAAAATTAAAGTAACTCCAAATCATGAGATCCATGTCCATCCTAACATATGAGTACCTAATAAACACCAAAAAACCGAAAGCCCCAAAATTGACCACCAAATTACTCAATAATTTCATAAATTAAATCTATTACTTTCGGATTTAATTAATTACCCTAATTTACCTAACATAAATCACCACGAAAAAAATTAAAGTAACTCCAAATCATGATATCCATGTCCATCCTAACATATGAGTACCTAATAAACACCAAAAAACCGAAAGCCCCAAAATTAATCACCAAATTACTCAATAATTTCATGAATTAAATTTATTATTTTCGAATTTAATTAATTACCCCAATTTACCTAAGATAAATCACCACGAAAAAAATTAAAGTAACTCTAAATCATGAGATCCTTGTCCATCCTAATATATGAGTACCTAATAAACACCAAAAACTGAAAGCCCCAAATTTCAACACCCAATTAGTCAATAATTTTAAGAATTAAATCTACTATTTTCGGATTTAATTAATTACCCCAATTTAGCTAACATAAATCACCACGAAAAAATTAAAGTAACTCTAAATCATGAGATCCATGTCCATCCTAACATAAGAGTAACAAATAAACACCAAAAATCGAAAGCCCCAAATTGACCACCAAATTACTCAATAATTTCATGAATTAAATCTATTATTTTCGGATTTAATTAATTACCCCAATTTACCTAACATAAATCACCACGAAAAAAATTAAAGTAACTCTAAATCATGAGATCCATGTCCATCCTACAATAAGATCACCTAATAAACACCAAAAAATCAAAAGCCCCAAAATTGAACACCAAATTACTCAATAATTTCATGAATTAATTTTACTATTTTCGGATTTAATTAATTACCCTGATTTACCTAACATAAATCACTACGAAAAAAATTAAAATAACTCTAAATCATAGGATCCAAGTCCATCCTAATATATGGGTACCTAATAAACACCAAAAAAACCGAAACCCCCAAATTTCAACACCAAATTAGTCAATAATTTCAAGAACTAAATCTACTATTTTCGGATTTAATTAATCACCCCAATTTAGCTAACATAAATCACCACAACATAATCTAAACTAAGTTTAAATCATGATATCCAAGTCCATCCTAATAATATGAGTACCTAATAAACCTAAAAAAACCAAAAGACCCAAAATTGACCACGAATTTACTCAATAATTTCAAGAATTAATCTACTATTTCGGATTTAACAAAAATCAACATGGAAAATTGTTTCCTAAGGCCTAAAACATGTAATCAAAGTAACCAAACTATAGTCATTCCAATCAAGAACAAAAGCCCTAAGAAAATTTGAAAATTTACGCACAAATTAAGAGAAGATAATAGGATTCATACCTCAAAGGTTTAGAAGGCAACGGGGATGAGGAAAGAGGTCTTGGAGCTCCAAGTTTGTGTGTGGTCGACATGGGGCGATATGCCCATCTAATAGTCGACATCAGCCGACGTGGGGAATCAATTTCGTGCATGCAAAGTAAAGAATATGCCAAGTGTCGGCGATATATCGTCGACACCCGGTATTTGGATATACATACTGATCTCGATATCCCGAGCCCATCGATACCGATATATCGGCAATATATCGCTGATATATCGCGAAACGACCTTCCATGCTCTTAACAGGCTCAGCATCCCAAAACTCGCATCTTCTAACAAATGCATCAACCGACCTCCTTTGGAAATGGTCAAACCATCTTAAACGATTTTCTATCATCTTAACTTATGTCGAAGCTACACCAACTTTCCATCGAATCACACCATCCACCTTAGCATTTTTCATTTCCGTTATTGTCCTGCACATGTCTATGGTTCACAGGCCAACATTCAGATCCATAAAGCATAGCAGGTTAGATGCCGCTTTATAAAACTCTCCATTGATTTTCAAAGGAATTTATTATCCCATAAAACAATAGAGGTTCATCTCTACTTCAGCCAACCTGCATTTATTATATGCGTAACATATCCATCGATTTCACCATAATATTGCAAAATAGATCCCGTGTATCTAAAAGAATCATTCTTATGAATGTTATCCTAACCACTCTTCACATCGATTCCTTCATCATTATTTTCCATCAAATGTCCACTCCATATATTCAGTCTTAGCCCGACTTATACGAAATTCCTTAGTTTCTAAGGCATCTCTCCAAACCTCAAGTTTCTCATTTACTCTATTCCCAACATAATATCATCATCGAATAACATATACCAAGGTATAACATCATGAATATGATTAATCAACCCGTTCATAATCAAAGTAAAAAAGAATGGACTCATAATTGAACAGTGATGAATACCAATGCTAATGTCAAAATAGTCAATCTTCTCATATTGGATCCTTACATAAGAAGAAGCACTATCATACATATCCGTTATAAGGTCAATGTATGGAACATGTATTTGTTTCTTCTCCAAAACACTCCACCATATCTCTCATGGGAAAGAATCATAAGCCTTCTCCAAATAATAAAAATCAAATGGAGGTTCTTCTATTTACCTCTATAAACCTCCATTGTCCTCCTCAACAAATGAATAGCTTCAATAGTTGAGCGACTTGGCGTGAATCCAAGATGATTTTCTTTTACATTGGAAAGTCACATCAACCTTCTTTCAATCTCATGTTCTCAAATTTCATAGGATGACTCATCAATTTGATACCTATGTATTTCAAACAATTTTAAATCTCTTATTTATTCTTATAAAGAGGCACTGCAATATTTTTCCTCCATTCTTCAGGCATTTTCTTGCTTCGCCTAATAACATTGAATAACTTTGTGAGCCAAGTCAAGCCACGTTCACCTAAATCTCTCTACACTTCTATAGGAATATCATCAGGTGCTACACTTTTTCCAGGTTCATAGCTGATGCAGCGTGGACCCAACGGATAGGGCCGAATTTTTAATTAATTTTAATGGTCAATTTTATTTACGTTTATTTAAATTATCGTATCTCTAATTAAATAATTGAGATCGCCTCTGATCTCCAACAATTATTCGTAGATTTGATTTTAAATTTGGTCGGTTAATTGGTTAGAGACGGTTTAGGAAAATAAGTGGTCAAATTAAATTAGTTTACTATTTTTGTAATGTCATCCCTCCTATATAAAGGGATGAGGGTCCAATGTTTTATTGAGTCAAGTATTAATGAAAAGTTGAGATTTTATCTCCTTCTCTATTTTCTCTCCTCTCTCAACGTGGTCTTCACGATTCTTCTTCTTCAACCCCTCGTTCCCGACGAGTTTTCTTCTTCTCAACCTCTCCTTTTCTACACCGATATTCCACCGCCCAAATTATTTTATTTATCGTCGACACGCCGAAACGTGTTTGCATCATTTGGTATCAGAGCCCAAATTATCTCCCTCTCTATTTTCTCTCCTCTCTCAACATGGTCTTCACGGTTCTTCTCCAAACCCCTCGTATTCCCGACGAGTCTCTTCTCTTCCCCTCGAGGTCTACGTGTTCTTCTTCTCTAACCCCGCGCATCCGGCGTGTCTTCTCTTCTCAACCCCTCTATCTTCTTCTCCACCAAAATCCACCATCAACTATTTTATTTTTCGCCGTCGCCGAAAATCGATTTGCATCATTTGGTATCAGAGCATGGCCTACAGATCGTCCTCACGATCTGACGATCCGTCCAAGCGCTCGCACCGGCATGCATCAAGGGATCATCGTTCATCCGAATAAACTCGACGAGTCATCTCTGCCATCGACGCCTACAAGGAGACGGAGCGCATGCTACGTTATTTACAAACCACATTCCACTCCGAGTTTCAAGCTCTTATGGCTAACTTCGAGGCCTTCCGCGCTGCCCAATCAAAGCCTCCACCCGTCGAAGCCGCTGCCGCGAGTTTTGACGAAGAAATCCTCGCTGTGGAAGACGAAACGACCACTGTCCAGGCCGTTTTAGAAGGAAAAATCGAAGAAACAGTGGATGTCCCGGAGATTTCAGATCAGCCGCCTTCGCCGATAGCACCCCTGATGGCAGCCCCAGCCCCCCCAACGGCTCTCCAGGCCGTCTAAATCCCCGCCGTGCCACCGACGGCCCCGCCCGCGACCTCCAAACCCCCGGCGATACCGCTCCCAGACCAAGCTACCCCCCGCGCGTTCTCCCCCTTGCCGAACCCACCCCCTCCGCCTACCACTTGCTACCCTTCCCTCTCGCCAGCCCTCCCACGCGCGTCGCCACCTCCCTCCCCTACTCCCCTTCCCCCCCAGTACCATCCCTATCGCCTACCCCTTCCCTTGTCTCCCCCCCAACCCCAACCTTCCCTCTCCTCCCCGTGATTTCCCCTGAAGACCCAGCAGTTTTCCCCCCAGCCCCGACCCCAATCCCTCTTCCCGACGCACCTTTCCCCATCGCCAACCCCACAGCCCTCCCCTCACCCACCCCCACCTCGCACCCAGCGATCTTCGCATCTCTCCCTTTCCCGCATCGCCTCCCCCTCGCCTCGCCGAACCGCCAGCCGCTCCTCCCCTCCCTGCGCACTCGCCATCGTCACGCCTTCCCCGCACCTGCAGCGCGCCCTCCCCGCCGCCTCTTCCATCCCGCGCCGCCTCTCGTTGGGAAGGAAAGAAACCCTATCGGGGGTTAAGGGAACCGAATCCCACAACTTTCGGGAGTTGAGGTTGATTGGGGAAAATTGCAAGAGAAAATTCCATAAACCCCATATTTGCAAAAGGCCCAAAAGGAGTAGGAAAGTCAAGAAGATTGAAGGGATGCGAAATTTGCGCCCAAGCCCCGGCGGCAGAAATATTTAAAAAAAAGGGCTGCAAACCAGAAATATGGGGATCCTCCTTATCCAAGTAGGACTAGGGCCTTGGGCTTCCCCTATCTAAGGACCACATGGCTTCATTCCTTGGACACATCTCCTCCCCTCCTCTCCTTGTGTTATTGCTTCGCTATGGATGCTCTGAAGGCCATGTTGTTCATGCCTCATCAATTCTTCGTTCACTACAAGGAAGAGACAACAATCAAGAAGATGCCGCCATTTGCGCCACACATGTTCTTCAACCATGAAGGCCGCGTCACCTACGCCCGCATATGGACTCCGCCGTTCGCTCCGCACCTATTCTTCCAGACAATGACTGAGCATGCCGAATCGACCTCCAAGCCTGCAGATTCAGCAATTCGTCGGGAGACGAATTTTTAAAGCGGAGGAGAGTTGATGCAGCGTGGACCCAACGGATAGGGCCGAATTTTTAATTAATTTTAATGGTCAATTTTATTTACGTTTATTTAAATTATCGTATCTCTAATTAAATAATTGAGATCACCTGTGATCTCCAACAATTATTCGTAGATTTGATTTTAAATTTGGTCGGTTAATTGGTTAGAGACGGTTTAGGATAATTAGTGGTCAAATTAAATTAGTTTACTATTTTTGTAATGTCATCCCTCCTATATAAAGGGATGAGGGTCCAATGTTTTATTGAGTCAAGTATTAATGAAAAGTTGAGATTTTATCTCCCTCTCTATTTTCTCTCCTCTCTCAATGTGGTCTTCACGGTTCTTCTTCTTCAACCCCTCATTCCCGACGAGTTTTCTTCTTCTCAACCTCTCCTTTTCTCCAACGATATTCCACCGCCCAAATTATTTTATTTATCGTCGACGCGCCGAAACGTGTTTGCATCAATAGCCTTCAAAGCCTCCTCTACTTCATTCCTTTGTATTAGTCTTAGTTTGTACGATTCAAGTAACTTTCACAACTAGCTAGATCTCCCAAAGTGATCTCTCCATTTTCTTCCCCAATGAAAAGCTTATGGAAACATTGCTTTCATCTAGTCTATATATCCTTTTTTAGTAAAACGCGTGTGCCCTTCCTCATCCTTAATGCATCTCACTTGAGAAAGATCCGTTGTCTTTCTTTCTCTTGCTTTGGCCAACCTAAATACATCCTTCTAGCCTCCTTAAAATCGAGATTTGTGTACAAAACTTCATAACCTTTTAACTTAACTACGATTTTCTTTGCTTCCTTCTTTAATATGTTGTAGTTTGCAACGGTTTCCTTTGTTCTATCCTTTTTTTTTGAAACCAAAGCTCTTCGGGGGAGCTTTAAAGCAGGCTCTTTTAATTTTAAGCTTCTCTTGCACTTCATCACTCCACCACCAAGCCTCCTTTCGTCCTAGAAATCCTCCCTTTGACTCATCTAGCATCTCTTTCGCTACCCTTTAGATACAAGATGTCACCGCCTCCCCCATCTCATTTGCACTTCCGTTATAATTCCAAATAAGTCTTCCAAAACCTTCCCCATGAAGCTTAATTGCATCAATTGGAAATTCAACTATCTAGATCTAACGATCTTGGGAGCATTTTATTTGCACATCCATGATTAACAAGCGATGTTGAGTTGTCAAACTCTCTCCAGGGTAGGGCTGCTAATTGAACTGAATCATTCAAATTCGATTAGGACTTGTTCGATAAAATTTCGAAAAATTTCGATTCAAAACCAAATGGACTGGATTTGAATTTAACTTGGGGATTCGATTCCCAAATAAATTGAATCTGAATTAACTTGAATGCGTTCGATAAAAATTCGATTTCATTCAATCCGATATTTATATGTATACATATATGTATATATGTATCCATATATTTATAATCATATACTAGTACATGTGTATAATACATACATATTTACATACATATATGTAACAACCCTACTCTAGGTCTATTAGGATCCTTTCCAAATATTCGTGTGCAAGGAATTATAGCATAATCACATCAAAAGATTGGTGTGCATTTATACCAATTCATTTGTAAGTAAATGGATGCAGAAAACAATACATGAATATGTATTAAAAAATACGACGTCTAATTTACATTGAAAGATTTAGCATTTGCATAATATCTCTAAGCATAACATGTGCAAGCATATAAGGATACTCAAAAACCAACTTACTACAGTTATTAAGTGGTTACTTTTAAGCTTATAATCATATCAAGGGCTAGGCTCCATTGGTATGATTTATCATGTTCAGACTTCACCGTTATGACTTTCATACGCCTACAATACATCGACATGACTTTTCAATGTGTGACATGTATATGTAACAATAGGCACATGTTGAAGTATGTAATATCGGAGGTAATTGGATCCCTCTTGGATTCAATTACCTCCCCACTCATGTTTAGTCTCGCATGGATGAACAATGGGACTTCGATCTGTCTGTGGGGCTATATAAGGATCCCCGCACCCCCTGTACTCATTGAGAATTCTAATAGGATATCCAATCCCTTTGAGGGCTTCTCCTGTGGTTTCATCCCGCTCCTTCGGGAGTAGGGTTCCATGTTAAATCCTTGTTCTTCATGTTTATCTTTCTTGTTTTATCAATTCTGCTTCTGCATTCTTAGATTTCAACATGGTATCAGAGCGGATTCGATTCTCGAGGAATTTATATTGTTTTTGTTCGAGATTTGAGATTCAGATCTAGGGTTTCTATTGAAACCCTAATTTTGTTTTTGAAGATTATTTTGAAGATTTGTTCGATAATCAACTCTTAGTTATTGCCCGAGATTCACTCTTGAAGATTCATTTTTATATGCGGTTGTTCAAGATCTGATTATAATAGCAGTCCCAGATTCCGAGTTCTACAGCTCGAGATCCAGGTCGCAAGCATGCCTTCAAGGCATTGTTCCACATCCATCAAGTCAGATCTTAGCGATGGGTTCGAAGCCCAACTGCTCCATGCGATCGCATATCGCGATTCATATCTAGTCGATCTTCAGATTGTCTCCAGTCGATCCAACGACAAGCTCCATGGCAGGTGGTAGAGCCGCATCATGCTCCAGCGAGGATCTTCCCCTTCAGAGGTGGCAGCATAGCTGCAAGTGGCACCATCGGGCTCGCCAGATAAGTAGGGTACAGCGCAAAGCATCCCAGGAGGTGAACTTCCTTTCCTAACGCAAGCGGCGAGGACTCCTCCCTCGAAACCCCATCGAGTGCCCTAGCACGACGCCGTACCATTCCTCTCTCGCGCATATCCAAGTCGCGCATCTCCAGGTCGCACGCGGTGCTTCTTCCTCTCCAACCGCTCGTACCTTCTTCCCCATCGCACAACTTCCTCCACCTTGGAATCTCCTGGTGGTGCACTCGAAGCTCCTAGCAGCGCTGCTAGCAACCTCCATCGTCATCCGACAGCTCGACACTGGCCTCCGCAACGAGATCTCTCCTCCAGAAAGGCGTCGCACCATCCTCCTCTCCGATCCAGCCTCAGGCGGCGTAGATCCAAGCCGATCGCGCAGCGCCGCAGCTCCTCCCGCATCCGCGAAGAAGCTCTAGGGGCAACAGGTTCTCAAGTGATGGGTTCCCAATTGAGAACCCTAACTAGCAACAACATGGGCCACCTTTGTTTTAGAAAAAGAGGACCAGAGAGTACAAGCCCAAGTGGGCTGCCAATAAAAAGGAGAGAGAGGTATCATCTTTTAGGCCCACTTTAGGCGGATGGTTTTTTTGTTAAAAAATTGTGTATGAAAAAAACAACGTGTGCGTGAAAATAAAAAAGGAGGCTGCATTCAAGGGCCCTTGGGCCGAATATGATTAAAAAAAGGTTGTTGCAGTTTGGGTCCCATTGGGCCTGCAAAAAAAAGAAGGCATGAAGTTTAGGCTGAAGTTGGGCTGTAAAAAAAGAGAGAGAAGTGAAAAGCCAAAAAATGGTGAATACGACTATAAAAAAGAGATGGAAGTCAAAAAAATGAATGGCTTAAAAAAAGGCTACGTACAAAAAGAAGCATACGAGAAAAAAAATTGAATAGTGCAAAAAAAGGAGAAAATGAAGCAAAAAATAGAATGTTTTGTTTCTCACAACCTGATCGTGCACATTATTTATTCTATCAAGTATGGAAAAAAGGGGAAATCAGAGATAATTCTTTAGAATGTCTTCTGCATATTCACGACTAACGAACTGGTACTCCAGATTTCTTTGATCATATGTCTTCGCTGAGCATCGAATTCTTCGTCAAGGCGTATACTTCTTTTACGACCCGACTAGTAATATGTGCTAGACTTCTTCTATTGCAACTCTTCTCCAAGCACGACTGAGATAAGTTCCGGTAACCTGATATCGCAGCGGTTCTACAAGCATGGCAGAAATACGTTCCAATGACCTGAAAGCTGCACCCGTCCTCATGCAAGGTCTTCTACCAGCCGCGAACATATTCTTCTTGTGATGTATTATGTGAAGATATGATATATACATTTTCTTTTGTTACAAGCTGCAGCTTTATCAGCTCCAGCTTGAGGAGTGTTGAAGTATTTAATACATGAGGTAAATGGATCCCTCTTGGATACAATTACTTCCCCCCTCATGTTTAGCCCACATGGATAAGCGGTGGTACTTCGGTTTGTCTGTGGAACTGTGAAGCCCCATATCCCCTGTACTCATTGAGAATTCTAATAGAATATCCAGCCCCGTTTAGGGCTTCTCCTGTGGTTTCATCCCGCTCCTCGGGGAGTAGGGTTCCACGTTAAATCCTTCTTCTTCTTCATGTTTATCTTTCTTGTTTTATCAATTTCGCTTCTGCATTCTTAGATTTCAACAGCACCATTAGTGAGACTCAATCTCTTTCCTTTCGTCTTTAAATTAAGTTCAAGTGATTTGACTCCGAAATATGTAATGAGTCAAAGATGTGTGTTCTTCATTCATTGATTATACAAAATATATAAGTTCATGTCTTTACCTCTTATTTTAGCCTAATGACAATAGCATAGAAATGAGTTACTTTGTATAAGTAATAATCAATCTTTGCATGCTACTCAGAAATTTTGAGGCATAAATAGGATTACAAAGCACTCTAAGACATCCCAATTTAATATGTATGTATATATATGCATGTATAGTCATATTAGTTAAAGACAAAATATTGAATATAAAAAAGAATAAAAAATTTAAGTCAAAATCTACAAGGAAAGATCACGCGTTTAAGATTGTTATGCTAGTTCCTCACACATTTATTTTCATGTTCTCACATTTCTTACATTTTCCATTTCCTTTTTAATTATCTACCAAAGATTCCAAAAACCCATGGTAAATTATGGTGGCGTTCCTCCTGGCACGTGAAAATGATGATTTTGCTACTTCGAGTTCATCAACATTTGCTGTGGCTCGAAATTTATCTAGATACCTCTTCTACTTTTTTTATTTTGTCTTTCCATGCATGGCAATCTATGATGATTATCACTGTCAAGACAACATTTGTCATCACATGAGTAATATACAAGTTCTTCTCACAATGATGTAAGTTATTCCTTTGTACATCAAAAATTCCGTATATTTCATTTCATTGATTGGTTTTTCGATATTGAAGATCCTCACGCCTAATGAAGAGGTTTTACATTGCTACGTTATTTTTTTCTATTCCTATTCAATAATAATGTTAATTTGTATCAACTTTCTATATAATTTAATCTTGCATTACTTTAACATGCAATAGTAATCATAATGTGTTCAGCTTTTTCGTCAATGATAATTTAACTCTTTGATAGCCCCGTATAATTATATTATATTTACATATTCCTTCTCATAAAAAGTACATTTAGAATGTAAAAGACATGTATAATTGTGAAAATTAGGTGCTTTTTCCATTGTATTGTATTGGTTTGATATTTTCCTTGATTATATAGTTTTTTCAACTTATCTTAGTGATATATATTCAAAATTAGAATTATACAATAAAATATTTATATTATATTATTCTTCGTATAATATTAGTTATATAAGCTCTATAACATCAATGTACATTTCAATTTCGAAATAAAATGAATCGAATTTAAATATTCGAAGCTTAAAATGCGAATTGAATCTGAATTTAAGTTAGCAATTTCATTTAAAATTCAATTCGAGTTCGGATTCAAAACTTTTATAATGAATTGAATCAGAATCATGATGGATTCGAATGTATTCGATTCGATTAGCACTCCTACTCCTGGTATTACTTTACAGTCTTTCAAATACAATTGATCTCTTCTCCTCAACGCAAAGTAATTTATATGTGTTCTTGTCGAGTCACTCTTATATGTAATTAAATGCTCCTCCATATTCAAGAAGAAATCGTTTACTATGAAAAGAGATCATAAACCACTATAAAATCCAAAATGATGTTTCCCTCTTCATTTCTATCTCCGAAGCCATGGCCTCCATAAATACTAGCATACCCTGAAGCATCCTTTACCACACGTCCATTAAGTTATCCACCAGTGCAGATCATTTTTCTTTGTGTGATTCCTTGCATAATCTTATCTAAATCCTCCTAAAAAACTTGTTTAATCATTTTCTTTAAACGAATTTGTGGTATAAAAACTGAGATTATATTCATAATTTCTTCTTCGAGCACCAATTTTAGCAAAATAACCCGATCCCCAAATATTTGCACCTCAACCACACTATCCTTTAAATCCTTATGAACAACCACTCCAACACCATTTTTGTCATTCTCTTTACCTAAATGCCAATTTTAAAGCATATCTTCTCGATCACCCTTGCTTCTTTATATCTATTTAAAATAGATATAGATATAGATATGGTAATGAATCGAACACTTAAGTCTACACGTTCGTAGATTTAAACAATTTTACCGTAGATATCAATAATAATATTTCAATTGAACACATGGTTCGAAATATCACGATGGGACCGATATATTAAGTGATATGCGATATATACCCCTGAAAAGGTCTTTTCTTCAGAAATGGTCGTCGATATGGGCGATATTTCATGGGCCCGATATAGAGTATAATATTGACATTTAAACCCTTGATTAAACACTACAACAACAACAAAGCATTTTTCCACATTAAGTAGGGTCAGCTACATGAATTCTCTGCCTCCATTCAGATCTATCTTGGGTCAATCTCGAACTTAGATCCAAAAAATTAAGACCCCTTTTTATTGTTGCATTCCAACACTTCTTTGGCCTTCCTCGGCCTCTATTATCCAGCTCAACATCCCAAAACTCACATCTCATAATCGGTACATCAGCCAACCTCCTTTGCAAATGGCCAAACCCCTTAAGCGGTTTTCTCACATCTTATCCTCGATCGGAGTTACACCAACCAACTTTCCTTCTGATTGCATCATTTCGAATCTGATCTTTACGTGTATGTGTGTGTGTATGTTCTATATCCACCTTAGCATTCTCGTTTATGTTGCTGTCATTCTCTGCACATGTCTATGGTTTACATACCAACATTAAAATCCATAGAGCATATCAGGTCTCATGCTGCTTCATCAAACTTTCCTTTGATTTTCAAAAAAAAATCTTATCATAGAGAACAGTAGAGGCTCCTTTACTCTTTAGCCAACCTGTATTTATTCTGATCCAAAGTATCTAAAAGAATCTCTCTTCTGAAAGTTATCGTCATCAATCTTCACCTCGATTCCTTTACCATTCTTTCCATCAAAAGTACACTCCATATATTCGGTCTTAGTCAAACTTATACGAAATCCTTTAGACTCCAATGCATGCCTCCAGACATCAAGCTTCTCATTTACTACATCTTTAGTCTCATCAATCAACACAGTATCATCAGCGAATAACATATACCAAGGTATCTCATCATGAATGTGACTTGTCAACTCGTCCATAATCAGAATAAAAATGAATGGAGCCAAAGTTGAACCTTAATGCAGACCAATGTTGATGTCAAAATAATCAAACTTCCCTCATTGGGTCCAAAATCATAAGCCTTCTCCAAATTAATAAAAATCATATGGAGGTTCCTCCTTTTAGATCTATAAATCTCCATCGCTCTCCTCAGTAAGTGGATGGCTTCAATAGTTGAGCGACCTAACATGAATCTGAATTGGTTTTCTTTTACTTTGGAAACTTACCTCCACCTTCTTTCGATCATGTGTTCCCAAATTTTCATAGTGTGATTCATCAGCTTGATACCTCTGTGATTTGAACAATTTTGAATATCTCTTGTCTTCTTATAAAGAGGCATCACGATGCTTCTTCTCAAATCTTCAAGCATTTTATTGCCTCGCCAAATAACATTGAATTAATTTGTAAACCAAGTCAAACTACGCTCACATAAAACTCTTCATACTTCTATATGAATGCCATCAGGTCCTACACATTTCCCAAGTCTCATAACCTTCAAAGTTCAAAGCCGCATCTACTTCCTTCCGTTGTATTCATTTATTGCTTACACAATTCAAGTAACTTTCACTACTAGATAGATCTACCAAAGTGACCTCTCTATTTCCTTCCACAATGAAAAGCTTATGGAAATATAGTTTCCATCTAGTATCTATATCCTACTGAGTAACAAGCATGTGACATTCATCATCCTTAATGCATTTCACTTGAGAAAGGTCTTCGATCTTTCTTTCTCTTGGCCAACCTGAATATATCCGTATGGTCCTCCTTAGAATCAAGATTTTTGTACAAAACTTCATAATCTTTTGACTTAACTTTGCTTACAGGCTTTTTTGCTTCCTTTTCGTTATTTTGTAGTTTGTGACAGTTTCCTTTGTTTTATCCTTAGACATAGCTTTCAAGCATGCTCTTTTAATATTGAACTTCTCTTGCACCCATCCACTCTTTTAATTTAGACATAGCTTTCAAACCTCCTTTTACCTTTGAGCTCCTCTCTTTGACCCGCCTAGCATCTCTTTGGCTGCCCTTCGGATACAAAATGCCACCGTCTCTCACATCTCGTTTGCACTTCCATTACAATCCCAAGATAAGTCTTCTAAAACCTTCGCCATGAAGCTTGATTGCTTCAAGTGAAGATTCCACCATCTAGTTCTAGTGATCTTGGACACCCTCCTTTTATTTACTAACCCTTTATTAGCTCATCCATGACTAACAAACAATCATAGGTTGTCAAACTCTCTCCTGAGATTATTTTGCAGACTTTGCAACATAATTGATCCTCCTTCTCAATGCAAAGTAATATATATGTGTGTGTGTGTGTGTTCTAGTCGGGCCACTCTTGCAAGTAATTAATGATCCTCTATCTTCTTGAAGAGAGCATTTGTTATGAAAAGATCATAAGCCGTTACAAAATCTAGAATGACTTTTCCCGCTTCATTCTTATCCCCGAAGCCATGGCATCTACGAATACTAACATACCATGAAGCATCCTTTCTCACATGTCCATTAAGATCTCCACCTAAGCAAATCATCTCTCTTTGTGGGATTCCTTGCATAATCTTATTCAAATCCTCCCAAAAAGCTTATTTAATCCTTTCATCTAAATCAATTTGTGGTGCATAAACTAATATGATATTCGGATTTCTTCCTCGAGCACCATTTTAGCAAAATAATCTGATACCTGAATCGTTACACCTCAACCACACAATCCTTCAAATTCTTATGAACAACCATTTCAACACTATTTCTGCCATTATCTTTACTTGAATGCCAAAGTTTAAAGCATGTCTTCCCAATCTCCCTTGCTTAATCTCCAACTCATTTTGTCTCTTGTAAACATAGCATATGAATCTTCCTTCTTCCCATTGACAATCTCCATCAATTTGCCAGTCAAAGTGCCAACATTACAACTACCTATCTGTAACTTCCTTTACAACATCTTTTAGACTAACTTCTTTACTCGCATACGTCCATCATGCGAAAACCGATTAAACACTCTTGTAATAAAATAATAACTAGGTTTTTAATGAAATTAAATGATAATATAAAATCATCACTCAACCAATCTAAGGGGCAAACAAATGAATCCTTGAAGAAGTGATAATACTTACAACAATACAACGAATTCAAGATTGATAAATGAAACTTACGAAAATTTATAATAATTGATTTTATGCTTTTATTAATCATTTATCTAATATATAGCGAATCATCACTTAATAGAGGTGATATTTGCACCGATGAGATGGGTACGTGTTAGGGTACGTGTTAGAGTCGAACACCCATTGGAATGGGTCAGATCAATTTATGATATGTTACATAGTGTATAATGAATCTCTTAATTAGCCGGCTACGTATTTTAATTCAAGAGTGATATATGAAAAATGTGAAAAAAATATATAATAATCAATTTATGCTTATTGATCATTTATCTGGTATATAATTAATCTTCACTTACAAAGGTGATATTTCCTACATGTCACCATCGAAATGAGATGGATATACGAGTCGGTCACCCATGGAATGGGTCAGATTGATCTATGATTTGTTACCTAGTGTGTGATTAATCTCTTAATTAGCAAGTTAAGTACTGTAATTCAAAATTGATAAATGAAATTTATGAAAATTTATAAAAATTGATTTTATGCTTTTATTGATCATTTATCTAATATATAACTGATATCCACTTAATAGAGGTGATATTGCCACCAGTACATGTTACCATCGATATGAGATGGGTACACGTTAGAGTCGGATACCCATTGAAATGGGTTGGATATTTCCATGATTTGTTACCTAGTGTATAATCGATCTCTTAATTAGTAAGCCACGTATTATACTTCAAAATTGATAAATGAAATTTACGAAAAAAATAATAATTAATTTTATGCTTTTATTGATCATTTATCTATTATATAACTAATCTTCACTTAATAGAGCTGATATTTCCACCAATACTTGTTACCGTCGCAATGAGATGGGTACACGTTAGAGTCGGACACCCATTGGAATGGGTCTGATTGATCTATGATCTGTTACCTAGTATACAGTTAATCTCTTAATTAGCAAGCCACGTATTGTAATTCATATACATTTTTATTTTTGTTTTCCACGTGCATCTTCATCACATCTTCTGAGTATATTAAAATTGTCGAATAATACAATAATATGATGGTTGTTTTTGTAAATGGCTTGCTCAAATTAATGGCACGCCCTTCCTAAAAATGTAAATATAACCAATTATCTGTTAAAATGAATCGGGTACACATTAGATATGGATGCATGTTGGAATAGGTTACGATGACCTGTGACCCAATAATAATGGGACGGAGTGGGTCAATGAACAAACGGGCCGGGTATACGTCCTGTGAGCGCCAGCTCTATCATCTTACCTTTACTGTAAAACATGACTAAATCCATAGATTGTTAATAACACAGGTGTGATAAATCTAATGTGAAACAAAAAAGATAGTACAATTTAAGCTGGAATCCGTGACAAATTAACAATATCACCTTATTAAAGTCAGCAATCAATGTCACTGGAACCCATCCCTCCTCGTTCATATTTTGTCTTAGAAAAACATCTTTGCACAAGTTCTCGTTACTGAAATATAAGACAGAAAACACATAAAAATAGCAAAGAAAAAGACAAAAAGATCCTCATAACAATTTATGCTAAAAATAACAACAAGAAAACTCCCGAGACAGCGTTACCTAAAATAGTATTCTATTTGCTTGATCAGAATTTTTGCCAAATCCTGGTCTGGCGTGTGAGGACTTGGCAACTGAAAAAACACCACAGGTGGACCAGCAAATGGAACAGCCGCGCGGTAAGGATCAGGCGGCAAAGGCGGTCCAGGAGCATACATCATAGGGGCAGCAACATCTACGAAATAGGAAAACGAAAATAACCACCAATTCAGCTCCTGCCATAATTAGGATAGAGCGAACCACATCGTCAAACTATATAAGGAACCGCACCGGAGAAAGGAATGGGTGCCACAAACGGCCGTGCCGGAGAAGGAGGACCTACAAAAGGCATCTGGCCATGCAAAGGTGGCTGGAAAAAGGGCCTTTGCATAGGCCTCTGATGCGGGGACATCGGCGAATGCTTGCCGCCGTAATTTGGATGCGGAGCCCAATCATGTCCCCAGCGATCTTGATCACGCCGGCCATTGTTACCGTTATAATGCATGCCACCGCCGTTCCCGCCCTTCCGATTGTTACCGCCATAACCCGACCGGTGCTCGTTCCTCCCGTGGCCCTGCGGCGAGAACCCGCCCACCTTACCACCATGATCCCAACCTCCACCGTTCTTACCATCACCCTCTCTTGCTGGGATCTCGACCACGGGAGGTCTGTTGATGCCGGGGGGAGACGGCGGCCCGCCATTTGCAACCGAACCATTCGGAGCGCCGCCGCCGCGCTTCATGGATCTCTGGCGCACCGGAGCCGGATTTGGGGGATCCGGTTTCGCCTGCGGGACCGGATTCGGGATCACGAGCTCCTGAGACCGGAAATCAAAAGCGGATCAGAACATTCCAGAACAAAAATACGATAATTCAGCACGAGTGTAGTGGGCACCGATCCATCGGATAAGCTCTTGAGGGATTCCGAGGAGGAGGATTTGGGGGACGCGCGAGCCGATTCGGAGAGCGGCGGCCACGCGGCGGCGTCCATGACCGACCCCAATTCGGTCGCGCCGTTGGACGGGCGATTCCACGCGGTCTTCTTCCCCCCCATGGACGCGGGGTCGGAGGGGTCGGACTGCGGCGCGGCGTCTGATGGCGCCACGTGGCGGGTATGGGGATCGGCGGCGTTGGCCATAGTGAGGGAGGGGGAGTAGGGGGTTAGGGTTAGCGTTGGTGTGGAGGGGGTGAGGTAGAGGAGAGGAGGGATTAGGGTTTGGGGAATTGTTTGGGAGAAGAGATCAGTGGATCTTTACTCCTCCCTCTGTTTTCTTTCTGTCCCTCTTTTCTGCTGGTGTGCTGCCTCCCTCGTTCTCAGTCGTGTTTTAATTTGCTGAGGGAGCTTCGGTGAGCGAAATAGATATCCCCACCGCTCTGTACGTATGGAAGGGTGGGTGTTGAGGGCGAATATGGCCGAGTATCTCGACTGCGTGTCTGGAATATATATCCCTCCCCTGTTACCCGGGAAGGTGGATTGTATATCCCTCGCCTGTTACCCGGGAAGGTTGAGCAGGCATTATTATCCTCATGACCATGTAGTTCTTTTCGAATCTGCATTAGGGCAACTATTTTCAACATCAACAGAACAATTTAACATGTCTGATCAACTTTTTCTTTTAAATATTGAAATCATTAGTAGTCATCAAATATAGCATATGTCCTATTTTACTGCATACCAACTTCCTATTACTCCCATTTTTTCGGCTTGTCGGGCGATAAGGGGCGTCTATCATTGCAATGCTTCGCTTCCTCATTTTTCATGCTTTTCATCTCCTCTATGCATCCCATTTTGTTGTTTTGTGCTCTTAATGAAGGTACAATCAAGTTGTGATTCTTTTCATTATAATAATAATAATTGCTTTTGACTTCAAAAAAGATTTGTTTTGATAAAGATTTAGGTTAAATAAGATGCTTGTTGAATGGAATAAAACTATTGAATCAATTATTTCATCATTGTTGATTACAAATATTATGATCCTAGTGCTACATGGTTAAGTAACATTATATAGTGAAAGACTCGAGGTACAGATATTATGATCATGGGGATCTTTTATGTGTGTGTGGTGGTGGGGATCTACTCAAGATACCAATCCAATCATCAAAAAGACCCATTGGCTAGCGACGATGGAGACAACTATGGTGTGTGGGGGGGATCTACTCAAGATACCAACCCAATCATAAAAAGACCCATTGGCTAATGACGATGGAGACAACTATCCTCGTCTTCATCCTCTTCCTCCCACCACCCTCCTCCCTTCCATCCTCATAGTGCCCTGCTAATAATTGCTAGAAAGTGACCCAATCAAGAAGTTGAGTTCATGTGTGAGGTGTATAGCATCACGTTCATGCAACTCGAGTAAGCTATACTTGATGGTATCAATGCACATTGACTATGACTTAACGACATAAAGTTTTCATGGCTTTGGTAATAATCAATAGTTGTGGTGTAGTACATGAGAAATTTTGATTTAAACAAAGTAGTTATATCCTCTTTAAATTGTATTTAATTGGGTAAAGTCTCAAGATTGAAGCTCAAGGAGGTAGTCTGAAAATTAAGGTCGTTCTCATATCATAGAAAGCATACAGATGTAGGTGTGTTTTTTGTATTTCACATGATTCATATTTTTTGTTATGCTTTCAATACATTTTTTGGTGATTTTAATATACCAATGTGGTTAAGATATATGGGTATATTTCCTTTTATTTTTCATTTCTAGTTTATTTATCTATTGTCTTTAATATCCAAAATTTTATTGATTTTTATTTTATGAATTTCCATCTAATGATAAAAAATATTTTATTTTGAAATTATTTTCATTTTTATTTTTTATTGGATTAATTATTAATTATATGTAAAATATGTAAAAAAATTTATAAAGATATTTTTATTTATTTATTTATTATTTATCATGGTATTCGTTATGTTTCTTATTTGATTTTATAAAATTAATTTAAAGAACTTTTTATTTTAGAAATGGGAACATTAATAAGATTTGGTAGGTAAAATAACAATCTTGGTATATATGATTTATGTGTTTTTTATAAATATGAAAACTTTTCTAATTTTGAAAAGTAAATTCAATAAAATTAGTGATAAGATAAATGTATTCATGAATATTTTTTATGAAACTTTTCATTTTATTATTTTATTGATTTTTAGTTTTTTTTGTATTTTATTTATTTTAGATAATATATGCAATATATTACTATGAAAAACTTGTTGTATTTAGTATTAGGTATAAGAGAAATTAGGACATTTTTAATTGGCCAGATATTAAACCTATGAAGTATATATTAGTAATAAGTAAAGGAAAATCAACCAAACATAGCAAAAAAATATTGAAAATAACGAAAAGATTGAAAAAATCTATAGTAATTAAGATATGCTAGGGATGTTTAATACAATACCTTAAAATTTGAAGCGAAAAATACGCAGAAATAAGCATGAAAAATAAAAGCCAAATCCAGGAGCATAATTGCAAAGAAAATATCTCAAAAATACTATATAACAAATAGGGGGTAGATGTAATTTCAAAAAGTTGATTCTCAAATATTGGAAGTGTCCCTCGATAACACATGAAATGCAATATTAAACAATGCCAAGGGTCCTCATGCAAAATACTAAGCATTTTTTCACGTACCTATGGTGTATGTTGCTCCAAGTGTCACGATGCAAGGTTGTCTTCCCTAATCATAACAATGTGGTTAAAAGCCTCCCAAAATCAAATCTTGAGAAGATTTTTCAAATAATTCTTATTTTTATATTCATACACATATTTATAGTGAAAAGATGTAGGAGTGTCAAACCCATGAGAGGGGGAGGTTATAGATAAGTAGAAGAAATCCTATGAGTATTGATTCAAAGTTTTATATGTTTATAGACTCGTTATGTTTTCATGTTTTTATTTCTTTTGAATGTTTTTATTTGTTTTATAATTTTGTTATTTTTCAATAGATTTCACATTTTTATGTTTTACATTTTTTAAATTTATATAGTTCATTTTATTATTTGTGAATTTATAATTGGTTTTAAAGGGCATTTCAAAAAACATTAAATTTTATGTCCAGCAACAAGTGGTATATGTAATAAAAAATATCTAATATTTATGTATAATAATACTTTGTATAGAAAAAATAGGAGAAAATAAGTGAATGTGATTTTTTATATTTTATGCATGTGAATTTGAGTTTTTTAGTGAATGTCAGAATAGTTAGATATTTTAATTTTCGCTATGCTCCAGAGAAAAGGTTAGGTTTTGGCTACTACTTTATAATTTTATTACCTTAATATACTTTTTACGATTTTCTGGAGTAGTTTTTACATTTTTAGAAAGTAAATTTTAAGCTCTATATCTTTTAATTCGAAGTTTTTATGTGTTTTAAATTTTTGAAAATAATATTTACAAGTACATTGAAAACGAGATCCGTTAAGTAGAGTGACACATAAATAGATATGTGATATCATACACTAAATGCATTACATGTGTAGAGTAGTGCAAATATAATGCACAAAATGAGGAAAAAGTGTGAAGAAGATGCAATCAATATCTAAAGGAAATAAATTTAAAAATCAAATAAAATCGAAAAGTCAATTAAATATCATGAAATTGGTCCCAAAAATTTGTTGATCAAGTAGACTACTAGTATGGGGACCCCTTGAATCAATCCACATGTCCACGGATGCAAAAACATAATGTTCACATTCTGTACAAAACAATCATATTATAGTGACTAAAAAGCAAATGCCAAAAAGGGATGGGGTCGCCTAAAATATGAAAATAATAAAAATATCAAATTTCAAAATACTTATAAATTAATTTAAAAACAATAAATACACGCAATATATGAAATAATTAAAATTTTAAAATAAAGGTCATTAAATATCAACAAAATGGTATATACTACCAATATAAATATTATTAAAATAATACCAAAAACAAGTAAAAACTAATAAATATAAGTATATTATGCTTATGTCACACAAGTCCTTATTATTTATTTATTATTATTTACATAAGTTATCCATTTTATATTTTTAAATTTAAAAACAGTTTAAGTATTCAAATACATCCATGTTAGATTTTTACAAATTTAATAATATAAATAAATAAGATAAAATATAAGTATTTTATGCATATAAATTATTGTTTTGATTTTTATTTCAATTAATTTTTGCTCATTTTAAATTTTTTTTGTTTATAAATAGACCATATATAAAATAATTTAAAATACAAATCACAGTGAAATAATAATAAATAAGTCTGACATATAATTAAACGTAGTTGTATATATACCATATAGAACTCAAAATCAGCATTTTGCATATTAGTTCCATTTTATGTGAAACGCCTTTATTTGGTAGAGTTCTTATAACTCAAACCTTAAATGTGAGGTGCACAATTGGAGTTCATATGAAGTAGAAAATCAATATGAAATTTGGGCTTCACGATTTTTATAGTTTAAGATTTATAGGTATTTATACTATGTGGATTTTGTGCATTTTTATATTTTTGCATTATATTTTTATTTACAATTTTAAAGAATAATTAAGTTAAAAGAAGTTGATATGGATCTTGCATGAAATCGAGAAATTTTGTATATATAATGTATAATTGTTTGGCCATGCTTGAAAGTTGAATCCACACCTTTCACCCATGATTTTAAAACTTTTAAATAAATGGGATTAATTAAAAATTGAAGTTCAAATGTGAGATTTATCTATTTGAGATTTTTTATAAATAGTTATGGATCGAGGAAGTTGTCGACTATGAGATTTTTTATGTGAATCTTCTTCATTGGTTTGTGCCTACTTTTATTGATGGAATTTTGATACATAGATATATACACACACACAATTGTGAGGAAAGTTCGATAAAATGTTTAACATGTGATTCGAATAAAGATGTGATGTGTGTACAATGTATAAATAATGACCTTTGTCATTTTACGTAAAAAAATAGTTATTTCTTTTTCACATAAATTTCTTATCTCATTCTCTTTATATATTATTATTAGTCAATCGAATCCAACCTAACTCAAGCCTCGTGTTGGGGTCAAGGCCATGCATATTTACATATTTACAAATTTTTGTCTTTGCTCCTTTTTCTTTTCTTTCTTTCTTTATTTATTTTGTTTTCTCAATGTTAGATTATTAATTTTGTTATTAAAGTGTATTATATTAAAGAATGAGAATTAGAGTGTATTTAAAGATTTTTTGCCTCGGATATTAGTCAAAATAAAAGAATAAAGGAAATGAACCGAGGATTCATCACTTGGCCATAAGTAAAGGTCCTTGAGCAGTAACGACATTTTACCTAAGACTCTAGAAAAGGTTGTGATGCATGCATTAGTTCGATGAAAGATTCAATTATTTCGTCTTCATGTGATATTCAAGAATGTTGAAGTTGAAGGCTCTTGTAATATGTAGCTATGTGTAGATGCAAGTAGACGAAGCCCAAAGATGTGTTTTGACCATTCAATACAACAAGAAGCTCAAGTCAGTTCACTTTAATTATTTTGTGCACCAATTCCTAAACAAGGTAGCATTACATTTATATCTTGATTGAATCAAAAGATAAAGAAATGAGCTCACCTAAAGGTAGGATGCTTGGAATGATGAAGCATGACTTACTTTGTGTTATGTAATGCTCGACTCAACTTCAAAGTATGCTTTAAAGATCAACATTGCACGAGTTGATCTCTAGAAGCCTTTAGGACAAGGTCCTTTAAATATCTCTGAAAAACACAAAGGTCATTCGAGCTCTGCGAATGTTGCTTTTGCAATGAGGTGGATGGATATGTATCGTGAGTGCAATCCCCCTATTAGGGATGTAGAAGATGCAAAAGGATTTACTTGGCATTCTAGGAAGGACACGGGGAGTAGATGGGAATGATATGGAGGATTTCGGTGATGAATAAGAATGGTTAGGAAACAATGCAATTGGAGCTAAATTGAAATCAACTAATTATAACAAAACTGAACATGAAAGTGATTTAAGAATTAGAAATATAGATAGAAGGTGTAAATGAATTCAAATTCAAGCTCGTGAATAGGATTGTGAATTGGAGCCAAATCGGCATAAATCTCATCGCTTTGAATCCCATTGAATGGGGAAGCTCAACTACATTGAATATAAGTGTTCCAGATGCTAAGTACCAAATGTTCTCATGAGCACACATGGGCCTTCTCATGGCTCCCTTGTCACTCGAGGTTATCCATAGGGCTGGCTATCGAGCCTAACGAGCCGAGCCAGGGCTGGGCTCGGGCTCGATAAGCCCAACTGGGCTCGGGCTCGAGCTCGATCGAGCCCAGCCGAGCTGGCTTGGGCTCGAAGTTGGTGGGCTCGAGCCCTTATCGAGCCAGCTCGGGCTCGATAAGTCTTGAGCCAAATCCTTTATCGAGCCCGAGCCTCATATCGAGTCTGGCCTGGCTCGAGCCTGTTAAGGAAATAGGTCTTTTTTTGGTGAAAAAGTGTTTTGCCTAGGCTCGAACCCAAAACCTCCTTTTTAAAGATCATCCACCTTACCAATAGACCATCATCTAAGCTGTATACACAAGTTAAATTTTTATATATATTATAATATTCTGCTTATTAATAAAAAGAAAAAAATACTAAATATCTAACTATAACCTAGATTAACATAGATTAAAGGTAGAAAATCCAAGTGTACAACATAGTCTACCCAACATTATTATTACATAAACAACATAAACACATAATTCACCATTAACAATGTTGTAAAACTAATAAAAATAAAAATAAAAATCATTGTAGTTTCGCAAATAGAATATATATATTCCTTATCGAGCCCGTTATTGAGTTATCAAGCTGAGCAGGGCTCGGCTCAGGCTCGGCTCGATAAGTTATCGAGCCCAAAAATCTGGCTCGAGATCAGCTCAATAGCTTAATGAGCCAAGCTCACGAGCCCTTATCGAGTCGAGCCCGAGCCTGGCTCATTGAGCCGTGACTCAATAGCTAGCCCTAGTTATCCATCAGAGCTAAAAGGAGTTTGGAGTTGGGGAAATAAGGTAATGATAAGGAGCTTTGACTGGATATAAATGGAGGATGGGATAGTAGTTAGGTTTAACAATCTAATGGCACAAAAGTTGAATGACAAGGCTACAACCTGGTCAGTTGGCTAAGACCGGTGTTGCAGGCGAATGGAAACGACTTGAAACATGCAATGTAAAGGTGACGATGGCTCCATGGTGCGACACGTATCATGTTATGGTAAATTAATAAATATCAAAAAAACTTCCAAAATCTAAATAAAATAGCTAACAATCTCAAAATAAAAAGCTCTAAAAATAACAACCGTATAGAATTTTATGCTCTACATTTCATAGGAAACACTCTTTATTTTGAGGTTGTTTGTAAGTAATATAATTTACAAGTATTATATAAAATTTAAGAATTCCTTTATTGCTAGTAGCTCCAAACCTACTACGCATGTTAGTTCTGCTAAAGTTTCTCTCAAGCAAGTAAAAGCTCGTAAGGTATTAGTGTTAGTTCTCTGTTTATCTCCAAGTTCATTTTAAATGACACATATATCGTAGTCACTGGCTTGTATACTTGTTTACAAGTCTCCGTGTTACTTCGGTAAAGATCGCAATTAAGAAATATTCTTCATTTTGTTAGATAACAAAAGTTAAAAGTTGTAACATTGAATTTTACATTGTATTTTATGAAGTTGTAACTTGAATCTATGCTCTCAAAACTTTCCTAATCAGAACAGGTCAAGAACTCAGAACTGATCGACCAACCATGATCGACCAACTTTGTTTCACTGATCGACCAACCTTAGTCGACTGTGATATTTCTATAATTAGCCATATTTAAAATCTATAGCTACAACATTCATGAAATGATTGATCAACCCTTTTGACCGATCAATCAACTTGAGATGATCGATCATACAAGTTTACCTGATTGATTATTGTGAGGCCCCTAGGACTATACTCTACAAATCAATCCCATGAGCATGGTTCCACATTTGAAATACGCAAGAGGAGAAAAATAGCATAAACAGACTGAAGTGGAAATTTTCTTTCTTCCCTTCACATATGATCCATGAAACATTCCATGTACACAAAAAACATATATCTACACATTTAGGGATGTCCATATACACATATACATAAACATACCTTTCAACTATAGTAACAAAACTGCAAAAAGTGTAGTTGCACCAAAAGTCTCCTAGACACAAGTTGCTCACTGATGCAGTAGCTTTTGTGCACCAATTAGATCCACGTATGAGGGCAAGTCATGAGAAATTGATTAATGTGGCGCTAAAACTACAACAAAATAAGGTATTAAGGTAAAGTGTGTAAAAGAAACAACGGGGTAACCCACCCTCACTAAAAGAATAACTCTTTGATCATTTTCTTTAATTCCTTTATTCAAGCGTCATGGATAGTTGACAGTCGTTCCACATGGGACCTTATGCTGCGAGTCTAAGGAATTTGGTGCCTTAGGGTTAGGTTGCCTCTGTAGGCATGCAGATGGGGTGCATGCATCCTAACTACAATCTCAACACATCCACTAGCTTCATTTATTTCTTATGCATATCCCTCATTTATGTCATAATGTTTAATACGACTCAATTAAACGAGTATGATTCCAAGACCGCCCAAGTCCACTACCCACCAATGAAGATACACAATGGTGTAGAGCACAAGTCGGGGCACATATCACTAAGATCACCCAAACCATAGCTGGAAAAGACATCTTCTACCACTGCATCCCCTTATACATAGGAGAAACCAATATAGTACATCCACTTTCGATAATCACAAATCCTGAAAATCCCCACTTAGTGATACCACTCAAAGTAATAACTATTGTGGCCTACACGATATAGCGTCAATCCCAATTGAAAAAGTGAAACGTAGACTATATGCCTTGACTACTTGGCCCGAATTCCTAGTTATAGGGTGGACACCATCATATTATCATCTCGGAGCACAGAGCAACATGCCTCCCAACTAAAGCATTTTTGGGTTCAAGCCATATAAGTTTCTACCCTAGGCCCCAAGGGTGCATGTTTGATGAATCACCAGATCGCTCCTCTAATTACGTCGTGTTGTAGCACGAGCGAATGACAATTCAACCAGAACCTCACTATAAGTATCTTCGTGAAGAGAGTGGGGTGTAAATTTATTATTTGATAAGTCCAGGGTTGAACACAGGGACATGAGCTTATTGGACTTTCTAAATTAGGGTTAAATACCTAGGTTAATGATTCTAGTGAGATCTAGGTCGATCTATATGCATGCATGTTGTTTTTGGCTTTTTATAATGCAAGTTGTAATGTGATGCTACAAAATGAAATGAATAATAATACAATGCAACACAAATACAAATCACACAATACTAGCTACTGAATTAATTCACAAACATGATATCCAATTAACTAGAAGTTGATCCTATATACTAAGTAATGAGAAGCTCTAATATCTACTTGATAAGGCACTTCATCTATCTCATAAAGCAAGTACAATACTCAAACACACTTAAGATTTAATCATGATCTTAATGAAGTTGAATCATCAATCAAATCACCTAATTAAATTCTAAATAAAATAAACAAATCAGGGCCCAATTATTGCATGAAATGAAGCGAAAATGAATTAATGGCATTTGAATCAAGGTATATTAATCTTTAAACTTATCTGATCTTTAAATTAATATTTACATATTACATCAGATAATAATGTGCATTATAAAAATAATTAAGAGGGATTTTAGCAATATCGAAATCAAGTCATTTGGATTAAAGATG
Source organism: Ottelia alismoides (assembly GCA_037367405.1). Classification (NCBI taxonomy): domain Eukaryota; kingdom Viridiplantae; phylum Streptophyta; class Magnoliopsida; order Alismatales; family Hydrocharitaceae; genus Ottelia; species Ottelia alismoides. The sequence continues at coordinate 252,229 of JAZKJV010000861.1, read as the reverse complement.
CTCAAAATATTAACCAATCACATTGATTTTTTCGTAATAAAAACTTAATTAGATGCAACATTAAGCATGACAAACATGTCCAAAATGGACTGAAATACAATACAATACAATAAAGCAAGAGGGGACTTACCTGCAATTCCTATATACGTGGGGAAAGAATTGTAAATAGGGAAACCCGATGGGGTGCCCTTTGACGGATCGCAATGTCGGCCTCTTAATAAGTCGTTTTAGTGCGTTGTAGTTGGCCAATTCAGATGCGTCAAAAACCACTTAATATAATAATCAAATAATAGCAAGCGGTCAAGTTTTTATTTTACTTGGGCAAACCCAAGGTCGAACTCAGGGGGGCAGCATTCTCCTTAGGTCAATTTTTAGTTAATTCGGAGGTTTGATTTTCAGAAGAGGATTATCGGTATTTTTATAATTTTTTATGCAATTGAAAAGAAAGACAATGCAGTTTCAAACCAAAGTTTAAGGTTAAATGTGAAAGATGATCAAATTAAGTCCAAAAATTATGAAACTTGGTCAGAATATGAAATGTAATGAAATTAAGCTACTTTATTTTTTTTTGAATTTTTTGACTCTAAATGAATTTACTATGAATTAAAGATGAATGTAGGGTGATTTTTGCAAAATTAATTTTACTAAATACCAAAACACATTATTTACAGAGATAAAAGTTATCCTAGATAGATCTAAGTGTGAGGAATCCAAGAAAATTAATAATCCAAAAAATCTAAGTGAATTGGACCTATTAAAAATTGATTAGGCAAATTATTATTTGATTTGTTCAGGCCTCGAGATGCGTGCAAATTGAATGATTTTTTGGCACAATGTAGAGCAACCTATCATAGGTCTAATGTGATTTTATGATGATTTTTGGAGCAACAAAGAATTTAATGTTAAATAAAAGGCACACAGTGGGCAAAATAAAGAAAATTTTACAAAATTAATATTATTAATTCCCAAATGACTCATAAAATTAAGAAAAGAGTCACACTAGCTAGAGGACAAGTTGAACTACAACATGCAATTTTTAGAATTGGAAAATGATTAAATATGGACACCTAAATATGCGTGCAAAGACAAGGGTCAAAATGCAAATACAGAAAATAAAATTTCTGAAAATAAAACGTGCTGGCAGGGACTTAAAGGCAATTACCTATAATGTTGGAGGGATGGATGCAAAATGCCCAATGGAGCGCGTGCTTGTCTCGTGACGCGCCTAGCAGGGACCAAAGTGCAAATTCCGAAACTCTTCAGGGCTTCTGTGTAATTTACCCAACCCTCACGTGAGAGACACGTGAGGGGGCTAAGCTCGGGAGACTTCGAAGACTCAGACGTTGCTTCGGCACTATTTCGGGTGTGGGTTGGATGCTTCGAGCCTAGGGGTCGGGGAAGAGGCTCGGATCTGGAGACGTGGCGCACATAGGGACCATCAGATCAAGATGATCTAACGGTGGCCGATGAATTCGACGTGGCATGACACGGATCGTCAGATCCTTGCGAGATCGGACGGTTGTTGGAGCTCGATGACGCGGGCGACATGGTAGAGTTGTGGTCGCTGGATCCTCCTAATCCAACTAGGGCGAGAGGCAGGCGACACGGCTCGATCAGGACCTTCCGATCAAGGGGATCGGATGGTAGTTGTACTTCGTGTTCCTCCGGCCCACCGCCTCCTGCGGCAGACTTGGCAGGGCACTGGTGAAGAGGATGTCGCTCCGCCGCCCTCCCTCGTGCTCGATGTAGCTCACTGGTGGCTCCTGGATTGCTCGGATTGGTCGTGGAAGTGCCAGGAGCCTACCGGAGGTCCTAGAAGTGGTTGGAGAGGTCCTCAAGCTGGAGGCGTTGAAGCTCAAGTGGAGCTTCGGTGAAGTTCCGGCCAATGAAGATGAAGGCACCTGTAGGGTTAGTCTGTGCAAGGAAACATGTGCAAGGTGCTCGTGAGGTGAGTGTGAGTGCAGTGAGGCCTAAAGGGTGAAGTGAACGGGGCTGCTCGTCCTCCTCCGTTGTGGCGGAGGAGCTTTGGTAGGGGCGAAGTGTTGTCAGAGAGAGTGGAGTAGCGCGCGAAGATGGGAGCTCCAAGGCGGAGCTCGGTGGATGGTCGGAGGAGCGTGAGGATGCGAGGCGAAGCAGAATAAACTCTGAAAAAATGCGAGTAAAGAAGAAGAATGATCAGAGGAGGATGGAGGGATCTACCAGGGGATTGGGAGCTCGAAGAGTGCTCTCGATCGTCGCTCGAGGGACGGTAGAGGGCCCGAGCTCAAGCATCTCGTCGGAAGAGCTGCGACACGGTGGGGATTTACCGTGGATATTGCCGGAGGTGGAGTCCTATCGTCGCTCGATTTCGCCCTCAATTTCTGTCACTAATGGAAAGCTAAGAGCTCTAGGGTACCTCTCGCTATGGCGGATGGGGTGAAACGAGGTCTAAGGCGAGGTATTTAAAGGAAGACAGTGGAGGTCAGGTGATGGAGGCGTGGTGTTCGTGGGCTTAGTGGAGTGACGTGGGTGAGTTTCATGGAGGTCATGGAGGTCGGCGAGGAAGAGGGAAGCTTGGGCTACATCGTGGAGTGGTGCCAGAAATAGAAAGGGGACGGTACTGTCGCGAGGTGGAGATTGTAGGAAAGAGAGAGAGCCGGAGGTAGGAGACGACGCCCCAACCGTTGGATCTAGTGATCCAATGCTAGGAGATGGGCGCGAGGAGACGGTCCAGATCAGATCGGGGCGATGCGATCGGTGGATTTAGTGTAGTCACGTGGCAGCCTGGAAGAGTGGCACTGAAGAATGGTCCAGATTATATCTAGGGGGTGATTGAATGGTGGAGAGCTTGCCATGTGGAGCTCTAAGGATGAGGCGCTAAATGAAGGCCATGATTTCATCTGGCTTCGATCGGATGGTCAGGACATGACCGAGATTGAACGGGTAAGATCTAATAATCATGGCGATGATCCAATGGCCACGAGCGTGCCACGTGGAGAGCGGAGAGTAAGGCGCAGACGTGCGGTCTTGATGAGATCTGTGGATGGATCGGATGGCTGAGAGATGATGCGATATGGAGGGTCGATATCTGAAGGCGGCGAGGACGATCTGACAGCCCAGAAGCGAGGCGCATGACAGCCAATGGAGAGGGTCGCGTGGCGCAACCAGAGGGCGCCACGTGGCCCATTCTGATTGGCTGAAAGAGAATATGAGATAAGAGTGAGAAGATGGTCGAATTTGGAAAAACTCAAAACATGAAAGTTGTAGATCTCGATGAGATCTACAAGTTTTATGTTAATCAAAAACAGAAATGGGGTCAAATAGAGTAATAAAATACAAGGGAACAAATATACATACATATAGTGTACAATGGGGTCCCAAAACCCAAGTTTTGTATACGAGCTCCAATTCAAATGAAATTGGTCTCATTTTGGAGGTCTCTGAATGTGTATTAATTTAAAAGTGAGTCGGCCTAGATCGAAGGCTGTATGAGAGAGAGATATGCATTCTAAGGTCCATAACTTCCAACTTGGTTTGGGGTTTTATTGGCAATTATTCAAGTTAGTAATATATACAGTATAGAGTGAATTTATGGAATTTATAGTGAGTGTAAAATATATACATGTAGGGTGAATTTTACAAGTGATGTGGACTTCTCATATAATCCGGCTGCAAATGCTAAGATGCACATGTTTTCAATGCATGCGTGGATGCTAATTATGCATTTTTGGTGGAAATATGCATCTAATTACTCAGGAGCAAGGCTCTATTTTCAACTTTTAGAGTGATGAATCACATATTCATCACTCTTACAAATAATCTAGGCAATGCGCGATTAGGAGCATGCAGGCTAGGCTCATTGGAGACTCAGGGCACGGCTCAGGCTTGAAGCCACGTGGTTGCTTCTGCTGCTTCATCTTAAGGCTCAGTCCCACCAAAATTGCTAAGGTGGAAAAATTGGCTCGGGATAAATCTGAAATGTAGGATCATATAGGTCGAAGGGCTTTAACATTCTGGAGATGAATGGTAGGGATGCACCTTCGGTTAGATCAAGCGATGTTGGAGAGTCCCTCCCTAGGCCCTTGGATAAAGATCTAAGGAAGAACTAAGGGCAACTGTACTCCTACTCCTGCGAAGCTTCTCCATGTAAGGAGGCATGGAGGCGGTGCTCCGGACTCATCTACTGCTCTTTTATGCCCATGTGCCTTCACTAAAAGTCAACCATCTTAGTGAGATTCTAACAAAGATGAAGGAGTGTTGGCGAAGGATCTACGATGGCTGGAGCAGTGGATCGATGGATGTTCATCGGAGATTGATGATGATCAGTGAAGATAAAGAGCTGGAGAAAATGAAGAATGTCAGAGAGCAATCAAATGCCTAGGACAGAGCTTCAAAGGCTCCCGATCTTCATTTGATGCACATGTCCAAGGTGCAAAGCTCGAGCAGCACTTGGAAGGTGGCAATGACAAGGCCACGATGTTTGTGGATCACACCGAAGGTCGGACTCTGTCTTTTCTTAACATATCTCACTATAATTGTCACTTTGATGAAGGAGGATGCTCGGAGGGACACTCTCATAATACCAGATAGTGCAAAATGGTGCCCTCCTCGATGTTTTGTTCATTGAATATGTGGTTAGATGATGAATCTCGTATTCATCATGCTAAAATCCACTAATTAACCCCTAACTTAAATAATACAATAAAAATCACCAATAATTCCTCTTATTATATTGTATTATATTGTGTATAGTTAACCTATAATTATTGTATATATTAACTATTATTTAATTTGTAATTATTTTATTATCAAAAACCCGTAAAAATCAGGTGATTAATTGTCAACAATTTCCTAACCCTTAAAAGAACTAAAAAAATACAGAAACTATTCAAATCCCAAAAATCGATGTTTTTAACCCCTTCGAAATACCCCTAAAAGACTGGCAACAAACAACTGATCGATCATTAAAGTTAATTGATCATCTGACCAGAAATGTACCTATTTTTCTCATTTTTTCTTGAACAACCTTGTTCTAACATGATGTTTTGGTACTAGAGGATCCTCTGATGTGTTATTATGACACATAAGAGGACCAAGAAATGCTAGTCAACATCAGGGGAACCTCAACCCTCATTAGCTATGATCGACTCCTATCTTTCTCGAGACTCATGCTGTCCACCTATCAATTGATCCTCTGGAACATTTTCAAAGGATATTTTCCTGAGTTTGGTGACATCTTTATTCAAAACCATATTCATTATTTCTTTAACCCACCATTTTATCCATGTTATCAACACTCCCTTGTTGATTTTTACTCTCTATCACCTGACACAGAATTTTACGTGAATATGACTGACGTCGGTGATTCCTCCAACTACTGTCTTCACATTACCATCTACCAGTGCACCTTCGTGGTGGATGGTTTAGTTATTAGTCACATCTTGGGTTGCCCTAACTCAGACCAAACCTAAGTGACTTGATGGAGCACATTGATCAAGATGACTGGAGTGATTATCTCATGTTGTTGTAAGCTCAAGAAGCTCACCGCCCTTTGATTGATCTATTCCTAAAACCCCCCTTGATTTCCGAATCATATTTTTTTGCTTAGAACTTTAGGAACAAGACCACCAACTTGTCTCATGTCACTTATGACATGCTAGCCCTAATATATACCATTGTGATGGTCACCCTTTCAATTGGTGCTATTTTATTTTGTCTATTATGGCGACATCCCATGTTAACCATCTCTCTCTGGGGATCTTATCTCTCGTATTTTTGCTCACTTTTCTGTAATAGTTTCGTGATATCATGATCGTGTCAAGAATGCCATACCTTTTGGACTTGAACTTATGCGCTTTAACAAGGGGTCTGGTGACAACCCTCCTCATTCACCTCCTATCTTTCCTACCCATGCTCCTCACCTCTATGACCATGTCACCCCTCTTGTCTAACCTAGCTCATCGTATTATGATGAAGTATGAGCCTACCAAGACTACCACCTTTCCCCCGCACACAACTTCTTTTAGCACGATGCAATCAACGCTCAATACATGCAATTCCAGAAGATTCAAGAGAACACCGATTGGGTGATATCTCACAACATCAACATGGTAAGTTGGGCAAATCATTAATTACAACTTTCCAACTTGCAGTTTGAGCTCCTATATAAGCTCTATGATGATGTTCTATGCCCGAGTCTTTCTCTAAATCTTCCCTCCTCCAGGACTCGCACTAGGCAGCATTCTCTCTGCCAACCTCCTCCCATTCATAACTATCCCTTTGCAGTAGATGAGCCTTTCCAAGACTGCTAAAGAAAATAAGGAATAAGTGGACGATGATGACAATGAATCTTGTGGCTACAGCTTCGAGACCCGATGTACCATCATAGAAGGTCGCAAGTGCTCTCATCCGTCACGTCGTGACACAGATGACAATGACTATGCTCCATGCATGTAGATTATATTTGTAGACTTTTTGCTAGTCTTGTTATCCTTTCGTAATTATTCTTTTTTCTTCTCTTTCTAGTATTTATGCATGGAAACTAGTTTGTGCACACAAATACTTTACATCATGTTCCATGATATTGCATTTTCTTTTCTCTATTGTGTTAACCTTTTTACCGATTCAAAAGGGAAGAGAACTACAAAAAAGAGCAAAAGTTAGCCAACGAAGGAGGCCATTTATTAGAAATAAAGTTAGTTTTCTGTTTCAAAAGAAATGGAGAGAAATAAAAGGATAAATAAATTGAGAAATAACAATAAATTTTGTTTTATATCTGTAAGATTTTCAAATATTTTGTCATCATTGAAAATAGGATATTTTTAGTTCTTTGTTCTCTCTTAATATTTGCTTAATTTTAAAGATGATTTACATATATCACACTAGGTCGCATGTATATTTGTTTACATGATTGCATGAAATTTCAACGAATACATACCGCATAATATCAAAACGGCAAGCTCAACATTTCTGTATTTCTTGTTGAATCAAAGTGATAATGTTTTATATTTATTTTGTATCTTGTTTGACAAAGATGTAGCCAAAAGAGCTATACCGTCGAACTTTCCAAATCAGATAAGAGCTTGCAGATGATCGACAAGGGATGCAAACAGATGCTGATATATTCATATCCGATCTGCCATCATATCTGTTTTATATAGATGTTGACATCCGCATCCACATATGTTTTAAAATGGATATGGATGTGGGTATCACTTTGATATAAAAAATATCAATATCCGAATATCCGTTCTCGTATATAAATACAGTGATAGACTTATTTTTATAAAATATAAGGTAATTCTATAACTTCTTTCACCATATTTGGTATAATATTTATGATAGATGCTCATTTACAATATTTATATCATATGTTTTCAGTCCAAGTCATTTATAGTTAAGTCAATCTATAAAGTATTTCTAATATTACTCGTATGCAATCAATATCCATTTTATATCCGTACCCATTTCTAAAGGATATGGCAATATAGTCAAAATATTCATCAATATCCATATCCACATTCGTATTTATATTTAAAAATATATAAGGATACGGTATCATCAATGTCCACATATGTATCCGTCTATTTGCATCCCTTTGATCGACCATCATTCCTGACTGATCAATCACCCTTGATCGATCACCACTTTTGATATAATCGATCAGTAATGATTGACCAACCACTTTTCATGATCTATCATATTTTGAATTCAGACCTACCAATTGCTCTTGAATGATTGATCACCTTGTTCAATGAAATCGATCAACTTGAGATGATTGATCACCTTATTTACGTGATCGATCATATGAAGTAGATTTTGTCGATTTCTTTCTAAATTTGTTTTCAACTGGTGTTTTCTTAAACCCTCCATATAAGGGATCTCATACCCAACATTGGAAGACACACCACCTCTCTTATGCTCTCCACAAGAAAGAAAAATATTCAAAGAGCTCTTCATCTCTCTCTCTCTCTTTAATTCTTCGGGTTCTTTGATATTTTTGAGAGAAAAACTTAGGCAAATAGTTTTGTCAGGACAACTATTAAGAAATAGCTTTTGATCACCTTCCGATCTTTTAGTTATTCTGACAATAGTTAGAATACTTTTGACATGCAACAACATATGTGATATTATTCTTGTGATATATTATTCTTATTCGTCTATTCTTTTTGATAGAGATATTGCTTGTGCATATATTCTGATATTCTCTAATAATATCCCTACTGCAAATATTGTGAAGATATTCTTTCTATATATTTCCATAACTCTCTCTATAGGAACATTTGGTGTTAGGTTCAAAAGTTTGCATATTGATCTTGGATCCTTGGAGCTTGCCCCATCCATGGACATCAAAAGTCTGTCGAAGTTTATCCACCCTCGACGTTGCCGCAGTGTCAGATATGTATTGTTGATTGTGGTGTCTGATTCGAAGTTTGTAGAGCTAGTAGGTTTGTAAATGGTTGAGATATCAACGTAAATATCTCGGGCTATAGTAAAGCAGTTGGTCGGTTCAGCTAACTAGAAACTTGAGTGATGAGAAATTAGGTCGTGGTTTTCACTTGATTGGGCTTTCTATTGTAACATCATGTGCAATGTGCTTGATTTGTTGGTTGGTAGTGTTGTGCTCAATATTATTCTGTAAAAGATTTATTATGCCATTTATTATACTATTCCACCCTCCCAGTAGTAGCATATCGATCCTCAAAAACTCATTGTGGGTGTACATATATCTGGTGGACTCTCTTTCCATCATGAAAAGCTCGTAGCTTTCTTGGAGAGGTTGATCTTGGTCTCCATGACCTTGTTAGTACTCTCATAGGTTACACTGAGCTTATTATGTATCTCGTATGTCGTTTTGCATGCTCAGAAACAATTGAATTTGTTGTTTTGTGAAGGTACAAAAGATTGCATTCATCACCTTGGAGTTGTATGTGGCATGCTTCTTGTCTGCTTCGCTCAGAATATTGTCTTTTTGATGATCGGATGGATGTACTTGCTTTCATTGATGTCCAACCCCTCAAGTCCGTGAATTTAATAAAGATCTTATTTTGACCTTCTAGTAGTTTTAGTTGGTGCCATCAAATGGAGAGGGTCTTACTCTTGGCTGGCTCTTGAACTTGTTGTTGTTTATGGTTGTCATATGCGAGGTTAAGAGCGACATCAATCTTCATAAACCAAGCTCTAATACCAAATGAGACTGATTATAGGATTGAGACAAGACTAGAGTGGATGAATAATAGTATCCACTAATTTATGGCAATAGAGAATACAATTGCAGAATTAAAATAAGTGTAGAATAAACAATCTGTAAAGCCTCAAACTTTAATTATACAATGAATAATAAGGCTCATAAAAGACATGCTGTAATAAATAATCAAATTGCAAATCGAGCATGTAGACGATTGGCTCTTCAAGATCTGATCTTGAAGTACAGAGCAAGAGAGTAGAGCTTTGAGAGAGACTAGAGAGAATGAAATGAGTTACGTGTCTACAACAGAGGTCAACGACTCTATTTATAGTGATGTGTGATTTACATTCAAAAATATATCTGTTGGAAACAAATCTAAAAAGAAACCATCAAGATTTGATATATGTGATCGATCATAAAAGAAAAGTGACCGATTATATCAAGTTGATTGATTAGATTGATCAAGGTGATTGATCATCGATAGCCGTTGGGAGATTGAATTCAAATTATGATCAATCATGGAAAGTGGTTGGTCGATCAAGCGTGATCGCTTAGGTCAAGTGGGTTGATCGATCAGTGATGGTCAATTATGTTATATAGAGTAATCGATCAGAGACATTTGATTGATCAGATCAGGAAGGTTGATCGGTCTAGATGGCCTGGACATAATATGCTTACATGATACACACATATTTGAGTCTTTTTACATATCTATTACAAAAGTATTCTTTCTTCTTCTTTACTTTGTACATAACTTTCAGCTTGTCCATTGAGTATGGCTTTATCATCCTTTATAAATTCTCCATTAAGTTACTTTTTTGTGCTTCATACTTGGAGTGAACTTGTCATGGAATATGTAGAGCTATATGTACTTACAAAGTTTGTTATCGTTAAAATAATAAAATAATTAGTATGCAATCCATGTACTAACAAAAACCATAACCCAAGTCCTCTGATTTAGGATTTTTTTATTAGCCATGCTAGTCAACTACTACATTATATTGGGTTATTTGCACAAATAAATTGACCCTTTAAAAAGATCTTAGAAAACACACTAATATGCTTTATAACTTTGGATCAATGCACCATAGTCAACACAAACAGATCAAGCATAGTGGCAACATCGAGGATTGGGTAAACTCCAATTGTCCTCTGACCTTCTTAGATTGTGCAGAATTCTTGTATCCAAGATCCCTACAATGCTTCGATATAACATTAAAATTTCTTGCAGTTAATTTTATTTGAAAAGAAAGATAGTATCGAACTATTTTTGCTTATATAACTAGCTATAAAGGAATATTGCTTAGTGGATATATTAAAGAATTGCAAGAGAAATATCTTAGACATAAGCTCATGTGACTGAAGTATAGAAATAAAAACTATTTCACCAATAGTGATGTTGCCTATAAAAATTAGATCTTTAACTACTTATAGATGAGCTTTGAAGCTTGGAGGCGATTAAAGTTGTCTTGGAGAGCTTGAGCATATTAGAACAATCAAAAGGGCTCCTCAAAAACATCCCTTAGGAGCTCAAAAAACTAAATGAGAAAGAGAGAAAAGAGAAGAGAAAAATCTTAGAATGCATTACTTTCTATTGTATATGGTGGTGTGCTTTTCAAAAAAGGCATATGTAACTATTTACAATGATTGGGTCGAGCCTTTGAAAAAACTAGGAGTTAGAATCAAATCTGACATGAAATCAAAAAATTATATTATATCGATCAATTAGTTTATATTGGTTGATCGATGAGGCAAGGTTGATCGATCAGATCATTTTTAGTAGAACGACCAAAATAAAGTCGTTAAAGAGCCATTGAATTTGGACTTTGAATGATGATTGATCAATGTTGCAAGGTGGTTGATCAAGAAGTGATTGATTGGTACAAGCATGTTGGTTGACTAGGAATTGATTGATCAGAACTCAAAATTGATTGATCATCTATTGGTCGATCAGTAGTTCATATTGGTCGGTCAGGTGATGATTGATCAGACGTAGAAGGGTGATAAATCAGATATTTTTTTGTGAAATGGAAAGCTCCCATGATATAAGATAACATATGATACATACATTCATCTTTTTTCCCCGTATATGAATTACATATCGAATTACAACAATGATAAACACAAAAACTCTTGATTCAATACTTTAACCTTTTGACGCTTGCTTCATCTTTGAAATAACCTCTAATCCTACAAGTCAAAGATATCTACTATGCGAGCCACTTGCAATAAGTGTGCATGTCATCGTTGAACAAAATAAGAGAAATAGCACAAGTTCTTGTAGACATACTAAGAAATAACATCCGGGAGTACGAATGTACTTAGGAGTGCTTGAATCGATTGGACAAGCGTAATGGACAGAGCACTTGACAAGTCTATGATAATCAACTCTTTCAATAGAATACTCATCGAATGAACTTGAAAATAGCCGCAATACAAATAGAGCATCAGTATCAGTCGGATTCAAATGAAAAGAGGTTATATAGTAGAGGAGGGATAGATGCACCTAGGATTCAATCTTCAAGGAATCAAGCTTGATTTAGTTTTAATTGAACTCGCTTTGACTTGAAAATAGGTGTGAAAAATCCCTCATGCTTGTAGAACTAGGTATAGGAATCGAGTTTGACTTGCACTCAATTAACTCAGGAATATCTCAGTGGAGTTCGTTTTTAGCTATGATGAGAATTGAGCAAAATGACTTTAAGTCAGGGTGAAATTCCTCAAAAGCAAGTGTAGACAGAAGAGGAGAACCTACTGATCAAAGGAGGTCAATTAAGGTAGAGAATGACTACATGAATGATGTGAAATCGAGAAAGAAAGAATAACACCATGGATGGATAGATTTGGATGTAATCGGAAATTGATGGGGAAAACACAGAGAGAAACAGGAAGTTTGGGGAAAACACAAACAAAGAGAGAGAAATCAAAAGTTATGGGGAAAAGAAAAACAGAGAGAGAAATTGTTGGCTCAAATGAAAAGGGGTTTGAAATACTCCCAACACCTTGCCAACATGCAAGCCGAACTGACCCATGGGTCGGGCCGAATGAGTCAAGGTTTAGAAACCTCTTTCCAAAGACCGACACATGCTGACCCATGGCTCATTTTATTTTTTTTCATACTCTCCTACCTTGTGAAGGTTATTATAGGAGAAGCCGGTTGCTTTTGGAGCGATAATAGATGATTTTCATGACAAGATCACCCTCAAGAAGGTGGTGGCACACAGTGTAAGTTCAAAGGGTGTAGAAGGTCAAAGGTACTTGGAGTGCCAAAGACTTGGCGCCATCTCTCAACATGTTTCCATTCCAAGCACCTATTCTTAAAACTCCAAATCAACCAATAGGCACACATATACATACATATGTAAAAGGTAAAAATGTGTCGTTGGTACCAAACATACAGAAGAAATATCAAATCCTTATTTGAGGATTCCATCCCTTAAAACATCGAAAAAATGATCACACTTCCACTCCATGAACCAATTTCATCCCTGATTATTCAGTCATGATACTTTCCAGCATATAAACATGGTCTACTCTTGTATGATTCATATGATAACAATACACCAACCGACCTCCCTAGAGATCCAGCAGTGTTTCTGCCGTTGATCAGGATCCCGACATCAAATGCAGAATTTTGTACATAGATTTATCTACACAGTTCGCCATCAGTTTCTGCGCTAAAGAAAACCCTCGAAAAATTACACAAACTTAGTGAGATAATAGAAGAAAAGCAAATCAATCTCAGATTGTATAGTGTTTCAAATTTGTCACAGGTCTTTTATGTATAATGCACAGGAGAGCAGTATGCCGATGGACAATAGAAACTCAGAATTATGAAACCTTGTCAAAATCAATTGTAGGCTACAAGAACTCTGCAACTTGACTCACTATAGAGACAAAAAGGGAACACCACTCTTGGGTATAGGCGAAAAAGATGACGTCCAAGGTCTCACATAAAATCATAATCATCAAGGGCATCATACGTGCCAACAACCGCCTCATCGTCTGCTTTGTCCACATTAAGCTGTTTCTTTCTGCCTCCTGTAGAAATTGTAAATTTGATACATAATTCAATAGACCGAAGAGTTAAATCAACAAACATTTCAAACAAGGAAAGCAAGATAGATCGAACAATAGCTTTATGATGTACATCAGTTTGCATGAAAGCCCTGGTTATTTAGGGTTCAAAACCAACATTCCCTTTCTTTTGTTTGCTGACAACAAAAATCACTACCCTGATTAAAACAGGGATATCCCACTAGCTACGAAGATATCCCACTTATATCCCTGGGAACAAGGACAGAGCATTAAATCATAAAATAATCATTATAAAAAACTCCGAGGTATATCATATCTCTCAACACATCCAATCATATTCCAAACTACCAAAAAACCCGCACCAACCACAGGTTATACACTATCCCACAACCACTCCAACCGTAACATTCAACCTATCCAATCATATTTACAACTCCCACATACGCTATACCATATTCTCCACTTTAATCTATCCCATATACAAGCCCATATAAAGGTTATCGACCGAGACAAAGTACAATAAATAGTGGATATCCTATTTCCAAATTTGCAAAGGTTTTTGTTGACGCATAATATAGATTAACTGTACCTGTTCGTTATTTTATTTTTCTGTTGTTTTCCCTATGTAATTTACCCATAGGCTACTCTCCTATATAAGAGAGCCTAGGGCTTATGGAATAGATAGATTATTGGTTTTTCCCAACATGGTATCAGAGCGACCCGGAGTTCTCGAAACCCTAACGCTAACCCACCCCACCCGCCGGCCTCTCTTCTCTCTCTCTCTCTACTCGGCGCCGCCCACCTCAGCCGATCGGAGGTCTTCTTCTCCGATCTGCGGTGCCCCCGTGCGCCTCGCGCATCGCGCCTCGCGCGCCCCTGCGCGCCTCTCGCGTATCTCCTCTGCGCTCCTGTGCGCACTCCTACGCGCACTGCTGCGCGCTCTCTTCAGCGCATCTGCGCCTCGCGCCTCTGCGCGTTGTGCGACAGCGTGCGCCAGTGCACGCGATAGCGCCTGCACCAGGAAGCAAGCCAGCCCCTACGCCTGCCTGATCTTCTGTGCCTCGCCAGTACATCACCTGCGCCTGGGCAGGTTCTAGTGCACACCTGTGCACCTCCAGTTGCGTGCGCGCGTGCTCCTTGCACGTGCCTACGTGCCCTAAGCCCCAAACCCTAGGGCACACACACATCTTGATCTACATGGGGATAGTTGCTTGACGTCTACACACGCAACTAATCCCGTCTATGTCATTGTAGACAAAGATTATCTTCTCTCAGTCGCTCCAGTCTTCCGTCTCCAGTATGTCAGAAAGCAAGGCAGATATCCCGTCTATTGGCGCATTTCGTGGTCCAGCGCCCATTGTCAAGATGGATGGTACGAACTATGAACTGTGGGCAATGCAGTTCATGAGTATGATGAAGTCTACAGATAAGAAGCACATTCTTACCGAGCCCGAGCCTGCAGAGAAGACTGGAGTCCATGCCTCATGGGAGGCAGATGATGCATATGCCAAGGTGTGGCTATCTGGCACATTGGCTATTGAAATTGCCAATGACATTCTACATCAACCCACAGCCAAAGACATGTGGGATATCCTGGCAGCGACATATTCTCAGGCGAAGAACGAGACGAAGATCCTGCAACTGCAACATGATATATTCACAATAAAGCAGAACGGCCGTCCTTTACATTCTCTCTATACATCACTGAGAGGGATGTTCGAGAAGCTCTATAGCTTCATGCCTCTTACCGCCACACCAGAACAGCAGAAGACATACAGGAATGCGATGATGGTGGGTGTGTTTCTCGATGCACTCGATCCAGAGTATGAGGCAGCACGGTCTCAGATTCTGGCTGACTCGACTATTCCTCCCATGGAGGAAGCCTTTCACAGATTGAGTAGGATTACAGTGCCTTCAGCAGCTGCGAGTCAGAATTCCTCAGCTATGGCGGCAAGCAGAGGCCGCGGTTTTCATCACCAGGGTCATGGACGTACTCCTCGTGGAAGGGGTGGCCGCACTAGGCCAACATGCTCATATTGTCACCGAGTCGGACATAATGAAGACACATGCTATTCGAAGCATGGATTCCCTGCATCTGCACGAGCCGCTGAGCAGATAGAGCCCCCATCTGCTGTTATACTGGATCAACGATTTGATGATCTAGTTGCCCGCCTCAGGGGCATTATCCCACCATCTGGTCCAGCACCGACTACAGAGAGTCATACTGATGCTGCTGCTTCTGCCTCTGCCTCTACTAGTACTTCAGGTAGTACACTTGCACTCCACAGTAGTAGATCTGATACATTGCCATGGATCATGGACTCGGGCGCTACACATCATCTATGTGGCGACCAGAGTCTACTTACAGGATACACTCAGATTCCTCCAGGACGGAGAGTAGTGATTGCCAATGGCACGCACTCCCCTATCACGGGTCAGGGGGAGATTAGATTGACATCTTCTATGCAGCTCAAGAATGTCCTACATGCACCGCATTTTTCTATGAATCTGTTGTCAATTAGTCAGATTACGAAGGATCTCCATTGTCGAGCTATTTTTGATCCATCTTCTTTGATTTTTCAGGACATCCGTACGGGCAACGTGATTGGTCATGGCTATGAGCAAGGAGGCCTTTACCATCTGAACCAGACCCGTTTGCCGGAACCACATCTTCTCCTGCTGGACAAGTATCTCCTCTCCTGTGGCATCTGCGTTTTGGTCATTTACCGCTTCAGAAGTTGCGTCTAGTTCTACCCTATGGTCTCTCTCACACACCTATCCAGTGTGAGGCATGTCAGTTGGGAAAGCATCACAGGTCGTCTTTTCCCAGTAGTCAAGGTCGGAGTAGTAGCTCCAAGTTTGAGTTGTTTCATGTCGATGTCCGGGGTCCAAGTCGTGTTCCCGATCATCAGGGACACAGGTTTTATATTGTATTTGTGGATGATTTCTCTAGAGCGTCATGGGTCTTTCTAATGAAAAATAAATCTGAAGCAGGAAATATTATTATCCACTTTCTTAATGAAATTCAAAATGTTTTTTCCACATCAGTCAAGATTGTGAGAAGTGATAATGCCTTAGAGTTGTGCACCAACCTTCTAGCCAATTACTACTCAAAAGGAATTATTCACCAAACATCTTGTGCTCATACGTCTCAACAGAATGGGGTTGCTGAAAGAAAACACCGTCACCTTCTTGATGTCACAAGGTCACTTCTTATTCAGAGTCATGTTCCGTACTCCTACTGGGGTGATGCAGTCCTTACTGCATGTTACCTAATCAACCGTATGCCTTCGTCTGTCTTGAATGAACAGATTGCTTTTTCACTCATTTACCCTGACAAGGATTTGTTCATTCTTACCCCTCGTGTGTTTGGGTCAGTCGCATTTGTCCATCAGTTGTCGCCTGGTACTGACAAGCTCTCTCCTAGGGCTGTCAAGTGCGTCTTTGTGGGGTACTCCAGAACTCAAAAGGGGTACAAGTGTTTTGATCCTGTGCGTCGGCGGTATATGATCAGTGCAGATGTTACATTTTTTGAATCTATTATGTACTTTTCAGAATCTGGAAACATGCAGCTACCACATATATCTCCTGATGCCGTATTCATGGCACCACCACCACCATTGCCACAAACAACACCACAGCCACCGCCACCACCACCGCCACCACCACCGCCATCGCTAGTATCCCCGCTACCATTCCATTACACCCGCAGGCCTCCTCCAGCTCATGGTCCTGACCCGTCAACTAGCTCGCCTATGGTATGTAATGAAAATATTAATGTTGATGGATCTGACGACATTTCTCAGCAGGATGCATTACAGGAGCATGGTGATAACACAGATGATCTGGATGTTCCAATTGCTCTACGCAAGCCGAAGAGAAGTTGTGCCAAATATCCATTATCAGCAGCTGTGTCTTTTGAGAGGCTATCTGGAGACTTTAGGAAGTTTGCATTGGCACTTTCAGCTACAGACATTCCACGGAATCATCATGATGCTTTGCAGGATGCTAGATGGCGGCTAGCAATGGAAGAAGAGATGGCGGCACTTCAGTCTAGAGGAACCTGGAGTTTGGTTCCTATACCTCCAGATGTCAACCCGGTGAGTTGCAAATGGGTGTTTACAGTTAAGCACAATGCAGATGGTTCCATTGACAGGTACAAGGCACGCCTGGTTGCACGGGGCTTCACACAGACATATGGGGTAGATTACCTTGACACATTCTCCCCTGTGGCGCGTCATTCCACTCTACGGATCCTGTTATCAGTTGCAGTTGCTAGAGACTGGCCACTTTATCAACTGGACGTGAAGAATGCATTTCTGTATGGCGACTTGCAGGAGGAAGTCTATATGCAACAGCCACCTGGTTTTGCTGTTGAGGGGGAGTGTTCCAAGGTTTGCAGATTACATAAGGCCATCTATGTGGCCTTAAGCAGAGCCCCAGAGCATGGTTTCAGAAGCTTTCAGACCTCTTTGAGAAACAAGGATATAAGCGCTCCAATGTTGATCATTCCTTGTTTGTACAGAAGACGGCTAGAGGTATCATTGTAATCAAGGTTTATGTTGATGATATCTTGATTACAGGTGATGATGACCAGGACATTAAGCAGGCAAAGGAAAGGCTGGGGACCGAGTTTGTCACCAAGGACTTGGGAGTCCTTAGATATTTTCTGGGGCTGGAGTTTGCTAGAAATCCATATGGATTAGTCATGTCACAGAGGAAGTATGTTACAGATCTACTGAGTGAGACAGGTATGCTAGGGTGTCGACCTGCTACGACACCAATGGATCCTAGCATGAAGTTGTATGATGATGACACGGAAGAGGTGGACAAGAGAAGGTACAGGGAACTGGTAGGCAAACTACTGTATGTCACGATCACTAGACCTGATATATCATTTGCAGTGAGTCGTGTGAGCCAGTTCATGGAGCAACCACGTCAGGCCCATATGGATGCAATACACATGATTCTGAGATATTTAAAATCATCTCCAGGTGCAGGCTTGCTATTTAAGAAAGGAAAAGAAATCACTATCACGGCATGTGCTGATGCAGATTATGCAGGATGCCCCAAGGACAGGAAGTCTACATCAGGATTTGCAGTCTATGTTGGGGACGCTCTTGTTTCGTGGAGAAGCAAGAAACAGACAGTGGTAGCTAGATCCAGTGCTGAATCCGAATACAGGGCTATGGCCCAGGCTAGCACAGAAATGATGTGGGTGAGATCTTTACTTGCAGATCTATGTATTGATTTACCTCTTCCTATGAAGTTGGAGTGTGACAATCAGGCCGCCTTGTTCATTGCAAATAACCCAGCCTTTCATGAGAGGACCAAGCACATTGAGGTCGACTGTCACTACATACGTGACATGGTTCAGAAGGGGTTCATTGCTACATCTCACGTCACATCAGAGAATCAGTCTGCTGATATTTTCACCAAGGCATTACTTCGAGGCCCATTCCAGAAGTGTGCGTCCAAGCTGAGCATGATTGATATCTATGCTCCATCTTGAGGGGGAGTGTTGACGCATAATATAGATTAACTGTACCTGTTCGTTATTTTATTTTTCTATTGTTCTCCCTATGTAATTTACCCATAGGCTACTCTCCTATATAAGAGAGCCTAGGGCTTATGGAATAGATAGATTATTGGTTTTTCCCAACAGTTTTACATGCAAAAAATGCATCCACTAGAAAGTTTAAATTTTGATTTTCTGATTATAGGTGTAAGGTATTCAACCGCAAGGCTAAGGGGGGATCAACTTACTAACCATGGTCAACTCTACAAGTTTTGCACAAATGAAAATCCAGCGAAAATGTTTACCTGGTTTCTTTTTTGAAGTTGCCTCTTTCTCTGACTTAATCTTTTCATTTGCAATTGCCATGAGTGAAGAGGCCACTTCTTTAACCTCTGCACCTTTTAACGCGGTCACGGAAAGACGCATTGCTGCTTTCAGAAGGTTGATATAATGAAAGCTTTTCTGCAAACAGACAATAACATGTAAAAATGGAGGCTAGTGAACGACCAAGTTATTTGACAAGGGTCCAAGATAGCTATAGGTACCTCATAAGTAATGTTGTGATTTAAAAGGTAAAAATCAAACATTGCTATAGTTACCTCGTAAGGGCGAAGTTTATGAGAAATGAGTTCTGCGTATTCCAAGAAATCATTTTCAGATTTCGGGATGAAACTATCAAGGGTTTTCTCATCTCCCTTCTTTGCAAACAATTCTGTAGTTGCCTTAAAATCGGCTTCTTCAACAATTCTATTAAAGAAAGAGAATGCACTTCAATAAAAGATACTCAAAATGAGTGGAGTGAGAACGGTGCAGGAAAAGAAAAAAGATGATCACAACTAATATGTATTTATATACAACTCAAGTGTACTCATGCAACAAGCCTACAACACTAGCTTGCAAACTTGGCTTTTTTGCATTCTATTTGAAGTTTTCTTATATATACATAGTGGTTTCCATCAAACTATAAAGATATACAAGGCATTAACTATAGTCTAGTTAAAGCTGACATGATTAGATTAGCAGAAGACTGAGTCCATGATCGGACCATTCGAGAGGATACAAGGCCAAGTAGAGAAAACTTAATTAAACATATATTTGGTGAGCGTGTTTACTCAAAAAGTGAAAGCCGAGGATTTGGCAAATAAATCATTAGTATGGAAGGAGAATTTGGATCCTTTAGCTCAAATTTAACCTTCATGTGGGAATCGCCAATTGCACGATTTTCAGGAAGAACATCAAGGCTGGATCATGGCAGACCTAAAGGACATCAGTACTTATTGTTTCGTTTATAGTAGCATTACATCCACATATAGGAGGATGCCAAGCCTTCTAAAGAATTACAAAGCCATCTAAACCCAACGAGAAGTGGCTAAGCGAGAAATAGTGAAGCGGTTTGATGTGGGTATACCATAACTTATCTGGCAGTGGGTGAGAGCCCAAGCCAAGGTGTTCCTCGAAAGTCCGGACTCATGGTCGTCACATCTGATTCAGCCCAGTTGGTTCCTACTCGCACATCCACAGTCTGTTCTGTTTCTTTCAACTCGCCACCTGCATCACACTCCCTCTTCTCCCTAGATAGACTACTCCATACAACCATAGGCCTTGCATCCGGAGGCTGTAAAAATAATGCAAAGGCTAATTTGGAAAACAGGGCATTCCACATTTTCATGGAAAAACATGTTTGATGCAGATTGCACTCCAACTGTTTCCCATCCCCCTGCCCCCGTCTTCTCCCAATTATCCCACTGATCACATGCCTCCATAACTTATCTGGCAGCGGGTGAGCCCATTCCAAGGTGTTCCTCGAAAGTCCGGACTCACGGTCGTCACATCTGATTCAGCTCAGTTGGTTTCTACTCGCACATCCACAGTCTGTTGTGTTTCTTTCACTCGCCACCTGCATCACACTCCCTCTTCTCCCTAGATAGACTACTCTATCCAATCATAGGCCTTGCATCCTGAGGCTGTAAAAATTAATGCCACATTTTCACTAGAAAAACATGTTTGATGCAGATTGCACTACAACTGTTCCCCATCCCCCTGCCTAAGGTTGCAGAAGTCGGCAGTCGCTACTCGGTCGGCAGGGTCACTGACAAAGGATTAATCGGCAGTCGGGAGAGTAATCGGATTTAGTCGGGGATTAGTCGGTTTTGATTTTTTTAATTATTTTTAATATATAAATTAAATTTTAATATATATACTATCATTTATCTTCATAATTTTAGCAAATTTAATATTTTCAAGAGCTTAAGAAATTACAGCAAGAGAAGGAAAAATGAAGTTAAGATCAAACATTCAAAATATTTGATACATAACACCAGCAAATGTTCAAAAACACATACAACATGTCCAAAAAAATACTACAAGTAGGAAGGAAGACAAGTCAATCGAATCAATCCTTAATGTCATTATCCAAGTCCATCTCTTCTTCTTCGTCGTCCTCGTCATCATCATCATCTTCTTCTACTTCTTCTATATCATCAAGATGTAACTCCTCGTTCTCATTCATCGGCGTAGCATTGGAGCTCGAAGATGAAGCTCCCTTGCTACGGTCAACTCGCTGGCTCCTTCTCGGTTCCAAATTCTCTTCAGCACCACTAGCATGTGCTACAGCGCTCCATGTCAATCCGGAACCTGGAAAAACCTCCTCATCATGAGCATCGACACCTCCAGTCCATTCAGCCATGTATGCACGATAACGAGACGAGAGAGGATCTTTTTCTTTTTCAACTCGACGTTCCCGCAGGTTTGAATTGAAATGAACATACACAAGATCATTCAGCTTCTTCGTCTCCAATCTGTTCCTCTTCTTGGTATGGATCTGGACATCAAAATTCAAATTTTAAATTTATATCAATTACTACGTTATACTTTACTATTAGTAACCAAATTTGGTCGGTGGAATGGAGTCATTACCGAGTCAAAGGTACTCCAGTTACGCTCACATCCGGAGATTGAAGATGTCGAGCTCAAGATCTTGATGGCCATGGCTTTCAAATGAGGCGTGTCATCTCCATGATTATGCCACCAGTTAGCTATTTAAATAGAGAATTCGTCAATATAATTATAATATAATATTGTCAAAGAGAGAATTGTCCAGCATGAAATACCTGGGTCATAATTGTTGTCATTTGTCATCCTCTGTCACAGCTAAAGGCTTGCCAAAATCACCGCGTCCAAGTCTGTATGTTGGAAGCTCGTCCCTGGTAATTGCATCTTGTACATCCAAATCTGGATAAAATCTTTCCATGCACTCCTTAAACCCTCTCCTCACCACAACATCCGGACCACCACGAGACTCGGTGTAGAAGAAAAATGGGTTCAAGTAATAAGCCGCTAGATGCAATGGAGTATCGAGCCTCCCTTTGGTCTTGTAGGTAACAACATCCACAAAAAATTTGTAAGATGACTCAACGCCATTGAATGATGCAATTATCTCTCGTTTGGCCTCTTCAAGCCCTCCGTACACAAAACCCATAGATGGACGTCGATCTGCGTCAACAACACGCAATAAACGAACCAATGGAGTGAAAACTCGGACGGCGTGTGCAATGTGGTTCCAAAATGTAAGGCTGAATACAATAGAACTCGTTGCTTCTCCCTTCTTGGCCTTGTACCATTTGCAATTTCTCCACTCTTCTGAGGAAAACATCAATCTAAGCTTGTCTTTCTTCTCATTCAGGCTCTCAAGAGTAAGAAAAGTGGTTGCAAATCTTGTTTAACCAGGCCTTGCAATGTCTCTCTTGTTGGAGAACTTACGCATCAAGCTTAGAGTTTTGGTGTGAGAGTATATAAA
This sequence comes from Ottelia alismoides, assembly GCA_037367405.1. NCBI lineage: Eukaryota > Viridiplantae > Streptophyta > Magnoliopsida > Alismatales > Hydrocharitaceae > Ottelia > Ottelia alismoides. Next base: position 229,711 of record JAZKJV010000861.1, on the reverse strand, counting down.
CACCGTAAGCTTCTTTGCCTTTGTGATTGCACTCCTCACCTTCGTCTCTTTGCATATCTCCTCCAAAGCAAGATCAAGGGAGTGCGCGGCGCATGGAGTCCACCAAATCCGTGGATATTTGGTGAGCAGCAATCTTCCCGCTGCTACATTGGCAGATGCATTATCCGCCACAATCTGAACCACATTATCTATGCCCACTTCATTAAGACACTCATCCACCAGCTTGAAGATGTATTCCGCAGAGTGTGCCTCATTTGAGCCATCTATGGACTTCAAAAATGAAGTCCCAAGGTGCAATTAACACAAAAAATTGATGATGCTTCTTCCGCGCATGTTCGTCCACGCATCGGTCATCAAAGAGCATCCTGTCGACTTCCATGTATCACGATGACATTGCAAGTCATCGTGCATTTTCTTCACCGCATCCTTCAGAAGTGGACCACTAAGCTCATACCTCGTGGGAGTCTTTAGTCCAGGCCCATACTTCCCAATCGCCTCTACCATCTGCATGAAGGGCTTCGTCGTCAGTGCATTAAAAGGAATCGCCGATGTATATGCCCAGTTGGCTATATACGGGATGACCCTATCACGATGCTCTTTGGAGAATGCATCTTTTATGGTCATCTGAAGCGATGGTCCTTCCAATGCGACATTCTGCTCCAACGAGTCGGATACTCGTGATCTCTTCGCCGAACCCGCATCTCCAGTAATATCGACATCCTCTCTCAGCTCTTGAACATCAGCGGCTTTCTGGCTCTTCTTCCTTGCAACGTCATCAAGATATGCGATCATCTTCTTCTTCGTATCTTCGTCCACCTTTGGACATGCAGCCACGTTGCCTCTACGGTGTGCTAGATGTTGCTTGAACCTGTACACACCTCCCTTAACAACCTTCTTGCACAATCTGCAAGTAACTATATTCGGATCTGTACGGTTCGAAAGATAACCATATTGCCATGCAGGATCAATTGATCCTAGAGGCACGTAAAAAGATGAGTCGCTACCAGAAGCGACGTTCGCGGGAGGTGTATCCATCTACATAGTCACAAACTCACAAATTACTAATCAAGTAATCATCAAACACAAGTATCTAATTAACAACAAGTATCTAAATTAACTAACCATTTGGAATAACAAATAAAAACAACCTAAGAAAAACATAAAAAAGACGAAAACCTAACTAACATTGTTATTGGCTAAGAAGTAGCAATAACATATTAACATGATAACATCTAAGTTCAACATCATCAACCTAAGCAAATCTAAGCAACAACATGTCAACTTCTTACTTCTAAGATCAACCTAAGCAAAAAAAAATGAAGAAAAGATAACCTAACATTATTATTTCATATTTGCTAACAATAACTTATAACACATTAACATTTATGTTCAACATTATCAACCTGAAAAAGTAGAAGAGAAAATGAAAAATAATCCAAAATAAAAAAACTTAACCTACAGTGTGGGCGGCGAGGCGCAGGAGGCATGGGGGCCGCTGGAGGCGTGGGGGCGGCGAGGTGCTGGAGCTGGAGCTTGGAGGCGTCGGGGCGGCGAGTCCTGAAGGCGGCGCCGGCGAGGCGAGCGGCGAGGGGAGTCACTCGCGCGGGGACAGGGCTAGGGTATCGAGTGAGCGAGAGGGGTCGGGGTTTCTGGGGTTTTCGAAACTGGGGAGGGCTACTGTTAGATAGTGACCCTCAAGGCTCAAGTCATTTCGATAATCGGATCTGGCCATGGATCCTTATGAAGATATCGGTCGATTACTCGACCGCCTTCACCGACTAATCGCCCGCCTAGTCGGGCTTGACCGACTACAGGCCGAGTTGGCCTATTCAAGTCGGGTACCCCCCCGATTCGCATAGTCGGGCCGACTAGTCGGTCTAGTCGGCCGACTTTTGCAACAGTGCCCCTGCCCCCATCTTCTCCCAAATATCCCACTGATCACATGCCTTCAAAACCTATCTGTAAGATATATTGACTTGATAGTTAATTCCTTTTTAACTGCATCCTTTAGTATAGTACTAATTATTACATTTTTATTTTAAACTTCATCATAGAACAAGACACCTCAACTAAAAGGGTAAATCTATTGTTTTGAAACTTAAACTTCAAATCATTCCTTGTTGCATTCAAATTGGGAAAAAAGAAAATATAAAACTTCGTCCCCACCTACCTCATCAATCTTCCCAACATTAAAAAGGTCTCGTACTCCAACACCCCACTTGCCACTAAATCTGTCATCCCAACCAAACTAACCCTGAAAGGCATTTTACATGCATTCGTTCCTCTACCATACGTATTGGCTGTTCTGTACTAGAAACCCATTGAGCCAACATGTAAGGGAGTTAAATAGGACACTTCAAAGAACAGAAAACCCCAGAAAATATTGTCAAGCTGACAAACAGCAAGGCAGAACCTCCCAAGTCCAAGTCGTCATGCTTCAAAAATGATGACAAAATGAGTGAAACAACATGATAATTATATACAATATTTTAAAATAAATAATATTTTCAAAGGAAAAAAGGATGTCACACCAATGACAAATTAACACCAGCACTTTTATTCATTATACAATAAAGTTACCTCATCCAGCATCATATAGAGCCCTGGCATGGGCCAAAAGTTTTTCAGCATATAAATTGGAAAGTGATTCAACTTTATTTACTAAAGATTCAAATAATTTTTTTATTATTCAAAATGAGGAATATCATATTTGGAGCTACTAATGAAGATTTGTTAGGTTGGTGCGAGAGGAATCTGAAATAAGTCTCACGAGAGAATTTAGTTTCTTCCTGGGATTACAAATTGGACAATTGTTTCATAAGTCATACCAAGTTCAGATAAAATTTTCTCAAGAGCTCGAGATGGAAAATGGGAAAGGACAAACAGCACCAATTGGCGTTCAAGCATGGCTTGATAAGGAGGAATGTAAGGACGTTGATACAATTCAATATCAAAATGTGATCGGTTCATTAATATATTTTACTGCTAATAAATCATATACTGCTTAATATTGATCAGCTTCTAAAGAAAATCGTTTAAAAGGCATAAAAATTACTAAAATAATTAAAAAATGTATATAGAGCTTGTATGGCCCTAAAAATCTAACTTTTGAATTGAAAACATATAGTGATGTTGATTGTGCAGGAAGTAGAACCTATATAAAAGACATGTCCATTTGAAAGTTTAGAAATGCATTGGTCCCTTGATTTTCTAAAAATAAAAAGAAATTGTCTCGTTTATCAACTACTAAATCTAAATACATAAATGTATCTCTTACTTGTTCAAGGGTTTTATGGATGAAACAAACACAAACGAACTTTGGCTTAACATTCAATGATGTCAAAAAAAAGCGATAACACAAGTGCTATTAACCCATCTAAAATTAATACAAGAATTCCATAATGATCAATACATGGTTAGCTCGCTAACATATCCACTAAACACCATTTCCTAAGGGCATGTTTGGTAACTGGGTTGGGTTGGGTTGGGTTGGGTTAGGGTATCCCTCCTGTGAATAGCAGATGTTTGGATGGTTGGGTGGGTTGAAGTGATAAATGTGATGTGACATTGATTATTTGTTATATTAACTTTTTTTAATGATTATAAAATATTTTTTATATCAGTTTTTTATTTGAACGTGGTTAAAAAATATTATAACAAAGAAATTGTACAATCCATAACTAATTACAGCCCAGGAATGTAGGGATAGAACATGGGATCTGCCAGGTTACCTCAGGGTAACTTGGCAACCAAACATGCCCTAAGAGCGTGTCTTAAAAGGTGAAATATCAGTGGACTATGTTAATACATAATTAACTTGATAACGTATTCACTAAACCTTTAGGTCTTGAAAGATTCACTTACGAACTTATGTAAGAAGGGTTAGGGTTATACCAACTTAGTGGCATTGCTTAAAACTGAACTTTCATGAATGGAATGTGACAAATAGGGAGAAAAGACAAATCCTCAAAAAAATGAGATGAAAGAATTAAATTAGGGCAAATGGGTGAGATAAGAAACATTGTCAAAAACCATGGTTAAAAGAGGAAAATCTAGATGTATATATCTTTTAGAAAATGAGAACGAGGGCTACATAACTTGAATACTAGAAGTAATCAATACTTGATTAAGGGAGAGAACATGTCTAAACAACAATAACAACAACAAAGCCTTTTCCCACATTAAGTAGGGTCAGCTACATGAATTTTTTGCCTCCACTCAGATCTATCTTGGGTCAATCTCAGGCTTAGATCCAAAAAACTAAGATCCATTCATATAGTCTCATTCCAACACTTCTTGGACCTTCCTCGTCCTCTCTTAGTCAACTCAACATCCAAAACTTGCATCTCCTAACTGGTACATCAACCGACCTCCTTTGCAAATAGTCAAACCACCTTAAGTGGTTTTCTCACACCTTATCCTCGATCGGAGCTGCACCAACTTTCCTTCTGCTAACATCATTCCGAATCCGATCTTTATGTGTGTGTCTACACATCCACCTTAGCAGGTCTCATGGTTGCTATGTAAAAAATTTTCTTTGTTTTTCAAAATAATTTTATTACCACAGAGAAGAGTAGAGGCTCCTCTCCACTTTAGTCAACATGTATTTATTCTATTAGTAGCATATCTATCAATTTCCCCATCATGTTGCAAAATAGATCCCAAGTATCTAAAAGAATCTCTCTTCTGAATGTTATTGTCACCAATCTTCACCATGATTCCTTCACCATTGCTTCCATCAAAAGTACACTCCATATATTCAGTCTTATCCCTACTTATATGAAATCCTTTAATCACCAATGCATGTCTCCATACCTCAAGCTTCTCATTTACTTCATCTCTAGTCTCATCAATCAACACAATATCATAAGAGAATAACATACACCAAGGTATCTCATCTAGAATGTGACTTGTCAACTTGTCTATAATCTAAGTAAAAAGGAATTGACTCAAAGCTGAACATTGGTGCAGACCAATATTGATGTCTTAATAATTAGTCTTCCCAGACTGGATTCTTACACAAGATGAAGCTCTATCATACATATCCTTTTTGAGGTTAATGTATAGAACAAGTACTTGTCTCTTCTCCAAAACTATTCACAATATCTTTCGTGGGACAACATCATAAGCCTTCTCCGAATCAATAAAAATCATACGGAGGTTCTTCCTTTTAGCTCTATAAATCTCCATTGTTCTCCTCGGCAAGTGGATGGCCTCAAGAGTTGAGCAACCTAGCACGAATCTGAACTGATTTTCTTCTACTTTGGAAACTTGTCTCAACCTTCTTTCGATCACACGTTCTCAAATTTTCGTAGTGTGACTCATCAGCTTGATACCTCTGCAAGTTGAACAATTTTGAATGTCTCCTTTGTTCTTATAAAGAGGCACCACGGTGCTTCTCCTCCAATCTTCAGGCATTTTCTTGCTTTACCAATGAACACTGAATAAATTTATACGTCAAGTCAAACCATGGCCTTAAATTTCGCCGAAATTCGGCCGAATTTCGGTCGAATTTCGGTTTCGGTAGGTGACCGAAATTCGACCGAAATGGCTATATCGGTCGACATTTGGGGGGGTCTAGTTCAAAATACCACCGAAATGACCGAAATTTCGGTCGAATTTCGACCGAAATTCGGCCGAAATTTCGTTTCGGTCCCTCTCCGAAACGAAACCGAAATCCGACTTTTAAGGCCTTGAGTCAAACCACGCTCACCTAAAACTCTCCATACTTCTATAGGAATGTCACCAGGTCCTAGACTTTTCCCAGATCTCTTAACCTTCAAAGCCTCCTCTACTTCCATTGTATTCGTCTATAGCTTGCACGATTCAAATAACTTACACTACTAACTAGATCTCCCAAAGTGAACTCTCTATTTCCTTCCCCAATGAAAAGCTTATGGAAACACGACTTCCATCCAGTTTCTATATCCTTCTGAGTAACAATCATGTGACCTTCCTCATCCTTAATGCATCTCACTTGAGAAAGATCTTTGGTCTTTCTTTCTCTTGCTTTGACCAACCTAAATCTATCCTTTTGTCCCTCCTTAGAATCAATATTTTTGTACAAAATTTCATAAGATTTTGACCTAGATTCGCTTGCAGCCTTCTTTGCTTCGTTCGCTATTTGGTAGTTATGACAGTTTCCTTTGTTCTATCTTTAGACAGCTTTAAACATGCTCTTTTAAGTTTGAGCTTCTCTTTCACCCCTCCACTCCACCACCAAGCCTCCTTCCTTTTGGCATGGAGATCCTCCCTTTCACTCGCTTAACATCTATTTGGCTACCCTTCGATGCTACCGCCTCCCACATCTTGTTTGCACTTTCGTTACACTCCCAAGATAAGTCTTCTAAAACATTCTCCTAGAGCATGATTGCTTCAATTGAAGATTCCACCATCTAATTCAAATTTCAAGAGAACATGTTTAAAGATTAAAAAAATCAAACTAAAAATAAATTTTATCATTGACAAATAGTGATATTGTTCGTGGCTTAGACTTTGATAATTACATGAAGATAGTTTGTAGAGTATTTAATGACATAAGGATAGTTTGTATGTTTGTTTTGCAGTCTGACTCTCTTTTCACGTAGAAATTCAATGAGAAGCAAAGGCCTTAAGATCTGTAAGCTATAAAGATGATGTTTTTCTGAAAGTTATTGCAACTCGATCAATTTCTACACCACTCAAAGAGTGAAGGATAAAGAAAATGAACAACCAAAGTGCTAAAAACTCAAAACTTGGAGGACCGGGAAAGTATTGCTAGTCCAAAGCTTCAAAGCAGACGAACAGGATATTTTGGAAAAAAGAAGAAGCCTACACTGTTTTTATTTTTGTGTGAAAACTGCCTTACGATTAGCGTATATTCTTAAACCACAAAAAAACTGGCTCAAAATAATTCACTCAATTAAACAATTTTCAGCCGCTTAAAAAACCTTCAGTCGACTAATAAGTTCATAAGTTGACTATTTATAGAGAACCTAAATTCAATTCGCATTCAGGCTCTTTATTGTTCAACCAACCAACATTTTACATCAGTCAACTAACCAAGTTTTCAAGTTGACTAAAATCCTCTTTTAATTTTATGCTTACTATCTGTCATGTTTCAATCAACTCAAATTATGCTAACATCATTTCTCTTTTAGACCAGCCGGCTATTTCTCTTACCATCTGATTAAAAGTTATCGTTCATCTACATTTCACACCAGAGTTAACTTTGTGAATGTTGTCATTTCCACATTAAACCAAATAATAATTTCAAACGACTACTGTTTCGTCATAATTAACAAATTTGGCTTTCAACGAACCAATTGACTGATATTTCTGCAATTTATGTGACATCTTGCCATTGCTTAATCACCTCCTGATCCTAATTAAGGATTTCTATCATTTGCCACTCTGAGCACTATAAATAGGACCATCTAGTTTCATCATAATACACAAAAGAAACAGTTAGAATCCTATTCATCTAAGTGAATAAGAATGCTCTTTTGTATGCAATATTCAAGCTCTCAACGTTTTCAATCGCTCGCATTCGCTCTTTAGCGGTCGTCGCCCTTCCAAGCATCTTTCCACTTTCTCAAAGACTCGGTAAGTTTGTACTTTTAAGGTTATTGCCAACACATCATTTCTTTCACATTGTATGGGTACCCAATATGTGGGCTTCTATCTTTACAAAAGAAGGGATTTTCTTTGGGTTTGTCCAGAGAATGGAGACGGTAAGAGGTTGTGTCACTCTCAATTTCAAGTAAAGTGTACGGTGAAGGAAAGCTCTGCCACAAGAGCAAAGGAAAAAACCTATAACAGGAGTTTTGAGTCATAATTTTCACGTTAAAATCGTCATGTACAATGTGGATTTTCATGTTAAAAAAATCGTCATGTACTATGTGGTTTGCTCATTCTTTCTCCTTCTCTAGATGATTAAATTACTAACTTACATTTTTATTTAATATATATATATAAATATTGCACAAGTCACGCCATCTTATGCCAATTTCACAGATATAAACAATTCGTAAATCTATTGTCATTACAAAGGTGATGAACTTTTTCCAAAAAATAACTTCTACACGATATATATCATATAAATTGTAAAGAGAAGAGTTGGAATTGTTTGGGGAATGTATTCCTTGGAATAAGAAAAAAAATCAAACCTTTGTTGGCGAAGTTTCTCAGCCACGGGATCAGCAAGCACCTCATCTCCAACAACTGTGGTCGTAGCTTCTGTTTGTTTTACTGTAGATGCTTTTGCTTTCTTCACAGCTGCTTTCCCACCAGCTTTAGAAGTGGAATTATCTACAGGAGGCTGTGGTTTAGGTGGCTGCAAAACATCATTGCATCAAAAAGATCCAAAGGTTATGAAAAAACATGAAACTAAGAATCCCTAATCCTTCCACGGCACTTCAACATGTAAGCCATCGTTCAACACGGTTGTTGAAATGGAAGAACGCTGAATAGTAGAAAATAACTTACATTTGTAGGAAATTATATGTTAAGTATATAAAGAAACATCGTGCATATTGGATCATGTTAGGCAATTGAAGCTCCGGTTGACTTTAAATTCTTAAAGAAATTTTGCAAAGTCTCTTCCAAAAGACGGAACACATGAAATTTTAAATCTTATACCATGAAAAACTGTGTGCAACTAGATAATTTTAGTTTAGAATTACAACTTAAGAAGCCCATGATCCTAACACATATCAACTATAGACTATAGTTATTATATAAGCCCCATCATGGTAATCAGCAACCATGCAAGCAAGTGATTATGAGATTGTTTCCCATCTAAATTGCTTGCAGGAAATTACAAGCATCTGTCAGTGAAGTTCTTTGTAATTGATCATTTTCATGATTCACTAATCAACCTTCTTTTCTAAATGACCCATCCCAGAAAAAAAGTACCCCGGTAGCAAACCCACTGCACTTGACTAACCGCACCTCCAAAAGCTGGAGTCAAAAAGTTGGGAAAGTGTGCCATCATCCCGGTCATCCTCACCAAAACAACTCACAAAGTGGCATCATCCTGGTCAGCCTCACCAAAAAAACTCATTTTTCATTCACATCACTATTGAAAACGATGAATGTGGAAGTGTAATATCAAATATAATAAAATAAATATGAGGAACACCGGGATTTTAAATGGAACCATGCTTCCTAAAGAGTGGGATGAAACCAAAGGAGAACCGCCTCAAAGGGTTGATGTTATCATTAACTTTCTCTCTCAACTGATACAATTAGGGATGTCAACGGGTCGGGTTTGGGGCGGGTATTATTATTCCCAAACCCATACCCATTTATAATATCACTATCCATACGCACCCATTTATTAAACGGGTAATTTCTAGCGAGTACCCATATACCCGTCGGATATCCGTGTACCCAATGGGTACCCATATCTTTGACATGATAAATCTTAAGTTGTTTATAAATGTTTAGAAGATTTTCATAGATAGACGAAATAGAGTGAGATCATGTAATATGGTGATTCATAAAATTGTGCAATATATAGATATTAATAAATGCTTATATATGTTAAGTGTATAACTCTTTTGTGTTGATAGTTTTTATTTATTAAAAATATAAAAATTTAGTTGAATATGAATAAATAGATGGAGAGGAGAAAATTGAGTTGGATATTTATATATGTAGATCGATACATATTAGATATGAAATGGATTTGGGTCTAGTTTGATTAAAATGCAACATATACATCTATCTTTTTATATATTTTTTATTCAGATTTGGGGCGGGTTCGGGTTCGGGTACCCACAAGGCAATCCCAAACCCAAACCCATATCCGCATGGGTAATCAATTCAAAACCCAAACCCGTCCAAAAGTAAATGGGGTGGGTTTCGAGTCCTTAAACGGGGTGGGTTCGGGGCGGGTACGCAATAGGTAGACCCCCAGATTGACATCCCTAGATACAACGGGTGTGGGGCTTCTTATATAGTCCCCACCAAGTCCCACGAATAACCGATGTGGGACTAAATATAAGAGGGTGTGCTAATTGGACCCTAGAGGGATCCAATTACACACATGATGATATTCAAATTTTGTTGTTCAAATTTTCACATGCATGGCAGAAGAACTCAAAGCCAAGGTATCAGATAAATTGCTTCTTAACGCTAGCGTCCTGAGCAACGGTCTCGTAGATAAAGGAAATATATTTTTCACTAAATGTAGCTTAGTCCCTCATTACAAGTTGACCTACGGATATATGATCTAAAAGCTACTAATAGATTTCTTTGCCCATTGTTTGCTCTGGAATGCAGTACAAGGGACAAATTTTCCGATATAGAATTCAAGAATGATGTAAAAAGATAGCCACCAACAAAAAGCCAAAGATGACAACTGCCTTGGGTTAACTTGAATTGCGTCTCATCAAGCACCCAGAACAGCAAGAAAAAAAGTTCATGTTCAACATGCTTGCAAAAATCAAACATCAGAGGAATCCCTCTACCAGTCAAAACAAGTAGTGCATACTTAAATGTATAAAACGGAACAAAAGAAGTTACGGGTATTCTTATCAGAAAGTAATAGAAAGTGTGATAAATATCATGTCCAATATAAAGTATTTTCCAAATAAAGAGAACTAATTTTCTGCTCATATTGAAGGTTTAAATATTAAAAAAAATCACGAAAACCTCTGCGTTGATATATCAATGATCGAATCAGCATCAAGTTCCTTCCCCCTCAAGGAGTCTACGACGAAGCCCGCTTCGTTGAAATGCCCCCGACACCACCGAGGGATAGGAGCATGCATTCTGCGAAGAGCTATCGACCACCCCTAAGATCTTTCCTTGCTTCACAAACTTTGCCTCGTCGTGCTTGAGAATCGTGAACTGCTGGGTACAAGAGCTCCGTCTATGACCTTCATGACCGCACCTAAAGCAGCACAGAGCAAACAAGCAACCCGCCGCACGGTGCCCATATTCCTCACACCAAAAACACCATTGGCCACATTTGCCATGGGAGACCAGCGTCCAACCTTCGTCAGCTCTCTCCTCTCTCTTTTTGTTGTGGCCCTCAATCTCTCCTCCCAACCTCCACTAGTGACCCTCCATGTTTGCTCGCCGCTCCTCAGTCCTCACACGCCATTGCAGACGCTCCCTTCTCCTACGTGTGCCCTTCCAAACTCTCTCCATCCCTCCTCAAGCATATTATATAAATACTTTTTAGTAATATATATGATAAGTTCGGGTAGACACCTGGCATGTTTCCCTCTTTTATTCGTATATGTGTGTGATAAGCCTAACCATGGATATTGGGTACGTCCATATGAAGAAAAGAAATCGACTCACGTAAACAAAACTCAATAATTTGATCTACGTGATGTTCAACTTGAAGTTAAGGCACAAGGAGGTCACAAAAAGTTTATGGAGGATCCCTTATGCTTGGATGATGTGGACTCTGATGATGAATAGGTAGCAGAGCTTCAATCTCGATTCTCGTGTATATGAAGCATATCAAGAGCTTGATGAAAGTCCCCTCTCACTGAAGATGTTGAGGAAGTTTTTTAAGTGGATTAAGGAAGCTGAGAAACACAAGATGGCGCATGCACGAAAAAATGTAAACATAACGTCAAATATACTGTTGAACTTATTTGGTTATTTTAAACCCAGCAAAATTAACAATGATATTATATAATACAGGCCAAGTAATGATTAATGTTGATGACAGGGAAATCTAGGATGATGATGATGAGGAAGTCAATAATGAAAATGAAGATGATGCAAATTTGAAGTGCATGGATGATTCATTTAATGGTTTAATTAGCAGTAGTGGATCAAAGGATGATAGTCTTGATGCATGTCTTATAATTCGAAGTAATGAGACCTTTTAGGACACGGGTTGAATATTCTAACTTTTTCATTTCTTGAACAAGGATTATAGATTAAAACATAGAACTTATTATGCTCTGCAATCATTATTTAATCTTGTATTTTTAATCTAGCGTGATCAGTAATATTTGCGCCTCTATGACTATAAAGAATTACACTAAATATCCTCTTCCTCTATTTGCTTTACATGTTTAGAGATTTGTTATATAATAGCTTCCTTAATTTTAAAACAGTATCTTTGGTTAGATAACATTTTTTGGGAAAAAATAGACTTATGCCTCAACCACCTCAAGGCTTCGCATCACTTAGATTCTAGGGAAACGGCATCGTTTCGCCTTTCATTTTTTCAAACTTTTTGTCCCATTGGATGTATTTTGCCCCATTGATGTTGGTGATATCCTCAATGTTGTTGAAAAGTTATACTAGTAAGCATGGAGGTACTCATCACACTTCAAGTAAAAGGAGGCATTGATGATAATGCATATTGAGTTGCAAATACCTCTAGATGGAAGTTGCATGAGAAGACAATGAGTCTACTAACGGGGGAGGGCTAGACAAAGGGAAATATGGTGTCGTGGGAGATGAGGTCGAAACCTTCCTGGCCCAAACACGAAGGGCTCGAGGACACAAGAATGAAGGGGTGGAGATGTAGCAGGGATATAAAGGAGGGATAGTGGAAGAGATATCGTCGGGGATGTGCGTAGTATTCACCACAGCAAAGTCGTAAGATAAGAGGCATGCGATTTCTACGAGGATCAAGGAGGAGACTGAGAAGAAGAGTCAGCGGAGAGTATAATACGTATGGAAGCATGATTAGAAAGAAGGAACGGTCAAGGTCATGAGAGCAATGAAAACAAAAGAAATCTATGGAAGGACGACTGAGGGAGAAGACAACTGGGTAATTGCTTCTATGACAATTAGAAGGTTGTCAAAATTTTATTATTTTGAATTTGAAATAAGAGGATGATGGAGGAAATATGAAGAAGGAAGATGAGGGAAGACCAGGATAAGGGATGGGCCAAAAACAAATTTGCTAATATTTTTTTACGAAAGAATATTATTACAGTTCAATTCTTTCATCCAAGCTTTAAGCTTTAAACAGCATACCTTTGACAACACGAGCATACGGCATAAAATAGACAACTTCTTGTAGAGTCTTATAGTAAATATGAACTATGCAATGGTCGGTGTTTGATTAAGGAGTCATACTACAGCATAGATGTAAATATTCCTTTATGGAATTAGTGTTATAGAAGCCACTGATTGCATAAGATAAATGTGCATGTCTATTCAGTATTAAGCAACAGATCGCACACTCATTGTTGAAAGGCCAAAATCACACAGAATTGTCGGGCAGTGTATTCGAAAGCTTAGCCATTCACTTACTCCTGTGAAATCCACTATTTACTAGCATACAAAAAATGTGTAAAACCCAATAATATTTTATGATACATGAAATGTAAGAAGAAATAAACATAAATTGCTATCAAAATTTCCTCTAGATAGATCGATGTGGTAGAAATGGATCAACATAATTAGAGGAAAAAATAATTTAAAAAATCTACAAGGCGGGTTGGATCAAAATTATTGGCAAGCAATCGAAACAATGGAAAATAAAAAATACATGGATTTTGAAATCAGCAAATTAGCAAGTTCAAGGTGACATGCTCCAATATTTGAAATTGGATTGTACCTTGTGCTTAAGCCTTTTTTTGCTTGAAAGAATGTCCTTGGATAATCACTAACCTTTGAGTGATAATCCTTCCTCTCTCAAAAAAAGATATATAGTGTAGGGAAGCCTAAAAGCCCATTAAACAAGTGTCTAAATATAACTCAGGAAACAACCATTATTGGCAAACAAATACAATACATAGAAGGAAATATCGTTATATATAGACGATATATCGTCGATATATCGATATCGAGATGAGACTGATATCGGTATCGATATGGTGATATATCTCATTTTCAGGCATTTCCTTCACAAAAGTGCGTCCCTATGGGCGATATATCACCGATATATAGTCGAAATATCGTATCGACGTGATATCGAAACGATATCGATATCGATATGACCTTCCATGATACAATATTCCAATGGGGGGACTTTTTTTAGTTAATATTCTCCTCTAGGTTTTTAACTAGGCAACCCCAATCACTTCCATTTGTCACTTTTCAGAACCAAACTGGGATGAAGTGTATCAATTAGCCCGAAAGAGAGGCAGGTAAACAAACCAAAATGTATGACTTCTGATATCAAAATATGAAGTGGTTATGTTAATAAATTATGATTAAAAAGGTATAAAATAGAACATGAAAAGATATTCAATAAGTAGAGATGAAAAAACACCTCAGGTGCATCTTCATCCTCCCACGAGTCTTTTACATCGTCTTCATCGGCATCCTCATCATCCCACTGACCTTTTGTTTCCTTTTTAATGGCAGGCACAACAGGCTCGAAATCTTCAGACTCTAGACAAAAAATGTTACAAAATACATGGAAAATTAAGTAAATAATTAAATAACCATCTTCCAAAAGCATGAGAAGTCACTGAAATGGAAAAAAAAAAGAGAAAATGAGGGTAAGTTCTTGCAAATTTCAAATCACATTTATAATAACCTAATTAGCATTCAAAATTAAAAGATTGTACGACGTATCTACAAGCCTAGGAGCATCTATGATGCAAATAGATCAATGGATGAATATAATGAGCACCAAATGATTTGTCCAATATGTGTTTCTCTATGCAATCAAAATGATCTGTCCACCTCTTCAACTTTATTGACCAACAAAAGCTTTTCCCACATTAAGTAGGGTTGGAACAAACAAAAAATGAGCAAAACCTTTTATTTAACATGTGCATATTCGCCCAAAAGCATTCCATCTTGTTTTGGAAAAGGTTGACAAGTATATATTAGTCAGACATAACATTTTTAATAATAAAATAATCTAGCAATCACCAATACATAAGCATGCTCACAAAAATCCAACAATATATTCCAAAAAGATATCCCAGCTATAGAATAGTGGAAAGATGACATCATCAGCATAATGACATAAATGAGAGAAAGGGGCAATTATCGAACGACAAATCTAAAATATGAAAGCAATGGCATATGCCCTATCGGCCTTTGATCAAAATTCAACTCTTTAGTCGGAAACCAACTGACCCTATCTACATCACACTCTAAATACTTCAACTGTGCAACATGTGCACTTTAAAACAATTTCAAAAACGTGTAGAGATTAATAGCCAGACAAAACCTTTTTAATCATTAAAACAATCAAATAATAACCAACAAAAAGGAATCCTCGCAGGAAATCCAAAAATAGAAAAGTGAAAGATGACATCATCCTAACAACGTAAATAATAGAAAAGGTGCTATTCTCAACTCAGTGGCATGTGCCCTATCACTCTCTGATCAGCATTCAAACCCCAGTCAGAAATCAACTGACCATGCCTACATCATACCCTGGATACTCTTCCAAAATGACATATTTTGTAATAATTAATTTTTAATCCAAGGCAAACATAACCAAGGATACATTATAAATGGTCTTTAGAACAAAACGCTGTACATATCTTCTACAGACATGCTGCACAAAGAAACCTTAGCTCAGTATAGATGATTAGCCATGCTTGAGAGTTGAGAATCTATAAATGCACATTTTGAAAACAAGTTTAAAATGTTATAATACTGATTTCAGAATATGGAGATGACAAAATGTGCATATGGACAAGATACTTTCACGGGCAAAAGAAGGTTGATGCGCCACCTGACAAAAACAATACCTATGGATTTTCTTTTTTCGATAAGTCAAAGGACTGCAACAGATCAATAGTCATCCATCCATATCAATCAAGGAAAATATTATAGACCAGGATGCACGATATGCCACTTCCACGTGCAACCCCAATCCACATAAAAGTTATAAAAGACCACGAGAAACGCACTCCTAAAGATGACTTCATTGCACTAGAGACATATGCTGAGATCACTGCTCTGTGTTGCATAGTCTGTCCTACGATTGTAGGCATAGTACTAAATATCGTAAAATATCAGCGATAAAACTTTGGATATGGGGTATCAATAGGGAAGGGGTGTTGGATATTTACCAATTTACATGAGATTGACCGATATCACGAGAAATATCAGCGAGATATCAGTATTTATCGTCTCCTATCAATCCAAATTTGAAGTGTTCAGTACAAACTAACAAAATCACCACCCAAAATCATAAAAATCAACATTTTTTGTTCGATACTGCGGATTCCCTGATGATCAGGTCGTGTAATCGGGATCCTCTACAATTAATAAAATCTCAAACAAGAAAATTGTTACATAGCACTTATCCATCACAAAATAAAAGAGGGATCAAGCAAACCACAAGTGACAAAATTATTTCACGTTGAAACTTTTCAAGGTAAAAACCACGACCAAAGTTTCCCAACTCAAACTTTCATACTAACCCAATCAAGTCTTTCCATTATCATAGATTACTAACCCAGGCAACCCAACTATATTACAACTGGGGATGCAAATATATACATATCAGTGTGTATCTGCACTCATCAAATAGAGGTTATGGATGCCATTTTCTCATATCTTGCGAATATGAATGCGAATACGAATACAAAAATTCAACCTTCGACGAATATGAATATGATATCCTTTTTTTTGGAGAAGTGAATTTGATGTCCTTAATTTTAATGAATACGAATATGAGTACAAATGTTCAAATTTTAGAGGATACAAATATATATATATATATATATATTAATTTCTTAAGGATACTAATACAGACACAAATATCATATGAATATAAATACAAGTGTTCAAATTTTGGGGGAAATCAATACTAATATGATACGCATACAAACAAGTAAGGTTGCTTTTCATTTTATTTTGTTGTTTTTTTAGCTTTCTTTTATTATCTACTTATTTTTTATGTTTGCACCAACTAGTAAAAATATTTAATATACTTTTTATATATTAGATATTGTTGTGAATTTAAAATGCTCGTGTCTTTTGAGTAAATTTAGACATGTCTAACATTCACAAATCAATTCACATTCATTTTTCATATATTCATATTCGTGTTTTATGGATTTTATTAAAGAAAAAGTGGCCTCCACCATATAGGTGTGTGCCAAAAACTTCACCATTTATCACATCAAATTAATTACATGCCTGAAATCAGCCCGAAGAAAAAAAGCAAGAAATTACAAGTCCCGGTTATCTACAAGCGCCCTAGCACACACCAACACATTTTCACCATAAACTCTCTCAAGAAGAAACTCCACTTCATTTCTGGCAATCTAGATTGCCCAAATTAGTGCTAATAGTCCGGGCTGATCCTTCTCCACCTTGCTCCAATGGTTTCCCAAAAACTCGTCATGCCATCGGGTACCGATGCACGATTCCCAAACAGGTCCATGCCTCGATAGAATCCATGCACTTGAGAAATAAATGATCTATATCCACCACTTCCTGGTGACATCAGAGACATGTGGGGTTAGCCTCACGAAATGGACACGTGAGACGATCCCTGATCATTAACATGGCCCTTCTACAAATCCACATGAAAACCTTGACTCGAGTTGAAATCTTCCATTTCCATATTCTATTTATGGGTTTACGCGTTTCAGAAAAGTTGGGGCACAGTAAAGTTGATAGGGTTCAAATCAGGAATAAAATCAACTTCAAAAAATCCTTAAATAGCAGTTGATTGAGAAATGTTAACGCGGAGAAAAGGAACGAATGAGATGTTTATTCCATAGAGTTAGGGTCTCTTATATAGAGAGAAAACCCTAGAGAGTACAAGGGTTACGGAACCCGAAGGGTCACGGGGTTTACGGAAATCGAAGGGTCACATAGGATTACAGAACCCAAAGGGTCACGAGAGGTTACGGAACTCGAAGGGTTACAAACATAAATGTAAATCTAATAACTCTAACACTCCCCCTCAAGCTGGAGTTGAGAAAGCTACAGCTTGTAACAAAAAGAAAAAGTATACATCACATCTTCACACGATGCATCATAAGAACATATGTCCGCTGCTGGAAGAAGACCTCGCTCGAGGATGGGTCTGCGGCTTTCAGGTCACCGGAACGTATCTCTGCCATGCATGTAGAGTCGTTGCGATATCAGGTCACCGGAACGTATCTCTGTCGTGCCTGCAGGTCACCGGAACATATCTTTGTCGTGCCTGGAGAAGAATCGCTATAGAAGAAGTCCAGTGCGGAGGAGTAGTTGGATCGTAAAAGAATAAGTATACACCCTGATGAAGAAGTCAATGCTCGGTGAAGACAGATGACCTAAGTAGTAGTCTGGAGTGTTAGTCTGTCAGTCGTGGTAGGATAGCAGACATCCTGAAGAATCATCTCTGGCTCCTCGTTTCTCCCATACTTGATACAATAAAGAGGGAGAAATAAAAAGTTGGGAGAAACAAGTTGTGGTGAAACAGGGGCTGCTGGATAGGGTGGGGCAACAGGTGGTGTCGGCGATGCAAGAGGTGCGAATGGAGCAGCTAGAGCCTTGGGCGACACTTTAGATGCAGTTGGAGGTGGTAGCTGGTGTTGTTGGGGACTCGGACTGCCTTGCGTGACGTGAGACCATCGAATCCACAAGTGACACACGAGGTCCAGCCCTCTCTCCTTGTTGGCGGAGAGAGGGCTAGTAGTGGCGGCGGATTTAGAGTATTAGACTTCGATATAGGGTCGTCGCTCTGATACCATGTGGAGAAGAGGAACGAATGAGATGTTTATTCCATAGAATTAGGGTCTCTTATATAGAGAGAAAACCCTAGAGAGTACAAGGGTTACGGAACCCGACGGGTCACGGGGGTTACGGAACTTGAAGGGTCACAGAGGGTTACAGAACCCGAAGGGTCACGGGAGGTTACAGAACTCGAAGGGTTACAAACATAAATGTAAATCTAATAACTCTAACAGTTAACATTAAGAATTCAAAAAGTGATCAAATAGTCTAAAAGTGTTGATCAATAATTTTAGACTGTGATAAAAAGTGGGTGATCAGCGTTGATCAATTAGCCCAAAAGTATTGATTGATCGGTGTTGACCAATCATTAAAAGTATTGACCGATCCATTTGAAACAATGACCAAAAGTGATCAATCATACGACAGTGATTGGTTGATCAGTTTAGGTCTTTTGCGTGAACGTGATTTCCTGAGATCGAATATGCACGATGCATGATATACTTTAAAGGTCCTTGCAATGCTAACAATGTTACAAGTAAAAGCCTTCAACTTTGTCTTGAGCTTGAGCTCCTTAAGCTTAAGTTCCTTATCGTTGGACTCATTTGAGCTTTGCTACTTTTACCTTTAAACCAGAGCTCATTGTGTTGGAGTGTCTTCTCAGTGCTTTAGCTTCCTTGCTTTTAACCTCGTTTCAAGTTAAATACACAAGCTTTGTTATCATCAAAACATGCACATGTACATAGTATTTGGGATACAAATTTCCAACATTCTCTCCTTTTTATAATGATAAAACATTTTA
The DNA here is from genome assembly GCA_037367405.1 of Ottelia alismoides. Classification (NCBI taxonomy): domain Eukaryota; kingdom Viridiplantae; phylum Streptophyta; class Magnoliopsida; order Alismatales; family Hydrocharitaceae; genus Ottelia; species Ottelia alismoides. The sequence continues at coordinate 210,354 of JAZKJV010000861.1, read as the reverse complement.
TGTGTTAGCAATGTGCATGAAACCATTTTAAAACATATTCTCTCCCCATGAAAACAATATTTTTTGTAAACAATTTTTCTCTCTCCCTTTTTGACATTATCAAAAAGGTCAAAAATATACATATGTATTGTTAACTTGGATGCCCTTAATCTTTGCTTAAAGGCGCCCTCTAAATATGAGTCAAAGGTTCAATTGTCAATGTATGGTATGCATGATTAATTTAATAAAATACCCAAAGTTCTTGGTGGACTTTCTCCAGTCTTGATACAGTCTCCATGGTAGGATCATCCATCATTGATTTTGTATTTGATAAACATTTGATATTGGTGACACCCATCTTCATGTTGATACCGATGCGGACACCTCCATTTGTTGTTTCTTTTTCCTTGATCTTTAATGCCTACAATATTTTCTTTCAGTACCCATTCCTTTGAGTCCTTCATTATCAAAATGCAATATATCTTTCGATACCCAAATCCATCTTCTTTTCCTTGAATTAGAAGAATAAGAACTAGAGCATGATTTTTTACTTTCCCTTTTTTGTTTTCATAAGTTTGTTGTTAGCACAAAAATAAGTTTCTTTTTAAGCAAGTACCTTCAGCAAATGAACCAGATGAACATTCAGCATTCAATCCACAAACTACATACCTCATGCTTGGAGAAACCACTAATCAACTAGCATGATTGTTTCAAGCCCATGAGACTCCCCCTTCCTATCCGAAACTACAATTTACTGCTTCGAATGACGAAAGTAAAAACTTGATCATTACAATGTCCACATGTGTGTTTCCCTATATGCATCTTATGCCAACTTAGTTTCTTGCAATAAAATAATATCCAATCTCCACTCAATAAAATATATCACCATTGTCGTCCTTTTCTCATGGCCGTGCAAGCCCCCTACATTACATGCTGCAACCTTCATTTTGGAACAGAGCATCTCACCCAAGCAGAAAGGGTTCTTATCCAATCTCTACTCAGTAAAATACATCGACGTTGTCGTCCTCTTCTCATGGTCATGCAAGCCCCGCACATTACATGCTACAACCTTCATTTTGGAATAGAACATTTCACCAAAGTAGAAAGGGTGCCCATGTCACACAAATCACGGCCGTCATCACCTCCCCATCCCCCTCTTATTCAACGTCCACCACAAGTAGCTCATCGAACCCACCCACAATCATCTCCCCCAAGATGTCCATATTTTTTTATTTAAAAGAGGGAAAACTCCTGAGGCAGGAGTTACCACAACCATTTTTTCATTAAAGAAAGTTAGATTACATTAGCTTGAAGCCCAAAAATTGTAAAGAGCGTTAGAATGTGACACAACATTCTCTGAATAAAATCTTTGGTTTTTAAAGATAAGCTCATTCCGTCCAAATGGCCCAAAGCACTACAAATGGCTTACAACAGCCATCCGTCGAACCCATGCCCATTGCGCAAACCGACCTCCAAAAAGCATCTAAGCCATTGGTCTCCACTCAAGGAATCCCCGCCGCCCTCCAGATCTGAGACAACATCGCACACCCGAAGAAAATGTGGTCTGCATCTTCCACTGCGCCCTCACACATGTCACAACACGTGTCTGCCAAGCCGAACAATCTCCCCCTCCTCGTTTTATCACGTGAGCGGTTTCTTCTCAAACACCATAAGAAGACCTTCACTCTGCACGAGATCCTGGCTGCTCAAATAATCTTCATGTCCACACACAGCACTTCGTCACCGCCACTGCCAACCTACTCATAACATCATAAGATTTCTTAACCGAGAATCTCGCCCCCTCCCATGCAAAATGGTCAACCTCATCAGACCACTCCCCCAGCTGAGGGACCTCCGCCAGCAACCGCAAGAAGTCATCCAAGAGTTGATCCGACAGATCCAAGACAAATTGCGAGGCCCACGAGCCAAAGTATGCCACCTCAACCAGATGTGCATCTCTATCAGTCGCTATTGACAACAGTCCAGGGAACCCAAGAGCGCCCTCCCCATCCAGTCATCGAGCCAAAATCTAAATCCCTGGTTGTTCCCCAGCCTCAAACGCAAACTAGGAATAACACTCGGCAAAACAGCACGGATCCTGACCCAAAGCAGAGATTTGAATCTCCTTCTTTCCGCCACCAACTCCCCCTAGACCCCGTAAATAGACCTCAAAACTCTGGCTGCCAGCGAGGTCGAAGGTCCCCAAACCTTAATCACCTACCTGGCCAACAAAGCTTTATTCATGAGTTCTACAGCACAGACCCCAAGGCCCCCATCACAAATCCCCTTCGTAACATCCTCCTAGCCCACCAGATGCAGGTCGCGCCTCTGTTGTCTCCTATCCGACCAAAAGAAGGACCTCATCAAAGATTCAACCTTCTTCCTAACCTCAACCGGCGTCAGCCGAGTAGAATAGAAAAAAATCGAAATGGCAACAAGAATGTGCTTAAGGAGGGTCAACTTCCCTCCCTAGACAAAGTGACCGCCTTCCAACCGACCAACCTCTCCTCCATTCTGTGCAGAATGCTATCCCAATCCAACTTCCTAAGTCTGCCATCCACCAGCGGAAGTCCCAATTATGAGATCGGGAGGCCCCCCAGGGGGGCATTCTGCCCACCCAGCGACCCTGTCACTCTCCGAAGCGTCCAGCCCAAAGGTAATCACCACCGACTTCTGCCTGTTGATCTGAAACCCAGATAGGCTGCCAAAGATGTCCACCACTAAAGTTGCATTGCGGTTCTGCACCTCCGACCCCCAAGAAAAATGAGTGTATCATCAGCATACTGAAGCAAGGGGATAGAAATATCCCCCAGTCAGAAACCCCCGCACCACTCAACCTCCACCGCACGCCTGAACAATACCGCCAAACAGTCTGCCACAAGGACAAAGAGCATAGGAGCCAGCGGACATCCCTGACGGACACCCCGCTGGAGCTGGAAGAAACCACCCTCAAGCTTGCGATTAACCAGAATCGAAAAGGAGGAAGTAGTGACAATTCTCTTCATCCATTGAACCCAAACCTTAGGGAATCCCCTCCGCCGAAGGGAGGTCCATAAGAATTTCCAGCTGACACAATCATATGTTGTGGCATAATCAATCTTCCAAAGAGCCCCCCTTTTCTTCGACCACTTCCATTCAAGATAGATTTCTGACGCCACGACAAGACTGTCGGCCATATGTCGGCCCAGAACGAAGGTCGATTGGTCCTTAAACACCACCGAGTCCATAACCACCATGAGCATGTTCACCGGCACCTTTGCCCCCACCAGGTATATAGCGTTGGAAATTGAAATAGGCCTGAAGTCCCCCACAGTCGACGGATTTTGCTTCTTAGGAAGAAGAAAAATCAACGCCCGATTATATCAACCTATCCACCCTCCCTAGTGGCTCTGATGTGTAAGATACCAACTATTTGTCATGACACTAAAGCAACATATCACTCACAAAAAAACGACGGAAAGCCAAACAAATCGACCATCCCTCATCATCAATCGTCTCCACCTAACATGTGTAAAGCTTCAAGATCAAACTCATGTAATACCCTATTGTCCATCTTCGATACCTCCTCAATTACGCTTACGCAACCCTTAGAGCGCTAACAATAGCTACATCAACACACACCACTACTTCCAACTAACATGTCACGGCCTAAACTTCGTGAAAGAACGTGTCAATGGATCACATTCCCGTTAGAGGTACCCCATAATATCATGAAAATCTCAGGCAAAATGACCACCCCCACCAATTTCGGTTGACCCTCACATGTCTCCAGCTTTGACCTTTGATGCCCTCCCATCACCAACTCCACTCACTCACCCTAAGATAAACAATGCCCTTCTCTCCTTGTGTGTTCCCCTCTCCTGTTCGCCAATGATTTTTTATTTAAAATAATACAAAATCAAAAAATAATCATTGAATATTTTTTTCCTTTATTTTTAATTTCTCACAAGCCAAGCATTATGCATAAAACCAGCACTATGCAACACTGCAACTCTGGTAACTGCTCTCAATACTCTAAAAGGGTGTGTACATGCAATCCCATAAAGTGCGGGAAGTATATAGCCTTACATCAAGAACTAGGCCAACATGGCCTTAAAAGAAAGAGAAGTGCGACAAATCTATGGATATATAGGCATTAAAGAAGAGGGAAAACTAAAGCAAAATGAACAACTTCCATCAAGATTTACAATCATAGCAATCGCAAATATGAAGGAAAACTGAATATTTGAAATACTCTGTTCCATCCCTTCTTGGATCTTCTGATGTCCTTGATTTGTAGTATGCTTTAAGATCAGGCCCATTTCCCATAAGCATGGCCTTGTGCTAATCTCAACCTCCTGTAGAAGTATTACAAGTTCCTCCTTAGTCCAACTATCCCATTCAACTCACATTCTTTCACCAAATCATCTGGCCGAATATTTTTCACGTCTTATTCTCCAATCTCCCCCCAAAAAGATCAAGTCGTCATCTCAATAAGGTCATGTTCGGCTTGGGGGTTAAACCCCCCTTTGAGGGGTTTACCCCCACAAACCTCTCTTTTTCTCTCTCATGCGGGGCCCACTTTTCCTCTCTTTTTAATACATTAAATAAATCATTTCTTTTTTATCTATTCACAAAATAATAATATATTATACCATCATATCATCTAAAAAATATAAACTACTCAACTTCTACCTACTTTTTCAAACTCCAATACAATTACATCACAATAACTACTCACTTTTCCAAACTTCAATACAATCATATCACAACAAACCCACAACAAACCCACCCCCAGTTTAACCCTCTATCCAAACACCAAAACACAAAAACAGGTTACCCCCTACCAGTTTACCCCGGGGTAACCTACATACCAACGCACCCTAAGGAAGCCCAATTGAGTCTTGCAAAAATATACTTCCATTACTGTCTCCTAATGCATTTGTTTTAGCCGTCAAGAATTATAATCAGTTTATTCCCATTAAGCTTTTCTTCCTTGTCTTGTTTTTTCAAGACTGAGAATCCATCTTCCCATTCTTGGATTTGTGGAATTTCATCAAACCGCTTTGTCACAATTTTGCCACAAATCATTTCATAGTTTGAATTAATTGTCTTCTGACAAACATTCTCATGTCTCTCATCACATGGAAAAAGGGGAACGAGAATCACCCCAATAAAAATCTGCCTGGAATCCATGGAGTGCTCAGATCCAACTCCTATTTGACCTCTGGTTTAAACCAACTGGAATCCAAAATCAATTTCCACAGAAGAAGATTATATCCATTTCTCGGTCATTTACTTCAGCTTCTTCCATTTGGAAATATTGTCCGCCTCAACGACTTGAAATTGTTGGTGCTGTTGTGAAGTAGTGTGCCAGCTCCGTGGTTCTCACTTTTTTTCCTTTGAACTACTAGAAGCATCTGATACATGAATATTAACTCCTTCCCTGCACATGAGGATAGCATCCCTCCTTGGGTTCCCAGTTTGCATTTCCAGATAGCCATGCCCCTTCTCATCAATCATTCCCCCCACATATATATATATATATATATATATATATCCTCTTTCTTTAATAATTTTCCTCTCTTCTTAGAAGATCTTCGTCACGAAGGATCTTGGTCAACTCCCCTACTTTCTCGGCATAGAAGTGATGAGTACTACATAGGGAGTTCACCTCTCACAGAGGAAGTGCTGCTTAGATATCCTAAGCGAAGCTGAACTACTCGGATGCAAGCTGTGACTTCTCCATATCATAGGGCAGTGGATGCAATTTTCAACAACGGTAGAGCTGATGGCTTCTTGGAGCTTAGGGAGGGTCACCGCGATGGAAAAAGTGGAGACGGTTCTAAATCTGAGGTGAGGTTGTGCAATCAAAGAAGGGGTGATGTTTCATCACAATGCCGGGCGAAAGGCAAGGGTGGGGCGGAGTGATGGGGCTCGACGCAGTGCAACCAAGAAGACTTATTTATGGATGGTTTGGCGTCTGAGTTGGCGATACAGATGTTGACCTTCTCACGAAAGTGTCGCCGTTCGAATGTGGTGGAGTGGGAATCCAAGTTGCTTGATAGTGATTATGATAGGCGAGTCATTGAGGGCTCTAAGTTGGTATTGGTGTTACTTTGCAAATAGGTGATAATCAGATGATGGGTGTCGATATTGGAGCGGAAACAGGAGGGGAGGTGATGGTTGTAGAAGGTGATGGCAAAAGGGGGTGGGGGTTCACAGGGAGGCATAAGTGAGGAGTGATGAGAATGGTAAAGGAAGAAGGCGCTTTGAGCATGTGATAGCGCAAATGGTAGGGGTTCGATTGGCAGGGGCTTCCCCTTAGTTCCCCAATGAAACTCATTTCATGGAATATAAGGGGCTTAGGCCAACCGAACAAGCAATCGACGATTAGGTCCATGCTGGCCAAATGGATTACTGGTATTGTTTTCTTACAAGAGACCAAAATTGATTCATGGGAGTCGATGAGATGGAGTTCCACCTCGAGTCCTCATTTCAACAAGTTCAAAGCTGTCTTGGCGAACTGTAGCTCGAGGGGGCTAGTGGTGGCTTGGAATGGCGACAAGTATGATTGCGTTGACAAGGAGATCTTGGCACATTCAATTTTGGTGGTTTTGGCAAGCAAGGAGGATCAATCCCATTTCGTTGTAACCTCTGTGTACGTACGGTATTGCGGGTGCATCCACAAATATGATCTTGTGGGATGAGCTACAGCGGATTAAAATGAGATTTCTGAAGATGGCTAGGATTATGACCGAGGACTTTAACGTTACGACCCAGGGGAAGGGTGCATTTTTCTATTGCAAATAGGGTGAACTCCCGAGACGGGAGTCACCACAGCCACAAATTCATTAATAAAAAAGTAGAGTACATTAGGTTGAGGCCCAAAAATTGTAAAGGGTGTTGTAGTGAAAGACCACATTCTCAGAATAAAATCTATGGTTTTTTAAGATCAGCTCAATCCGCTCATTCTAGATCGCCTAAAGCACCGCAAAGGGCTTAGCACAGTCATCCGTCGAACACAGGCTCAATGCGCAAATCGAACTCCAAAAGGCATCTAAGCCACTGGCCTCCACCCAATGAAGGCTCATGTCCTGTCAAATCTAAGACGACGTCGCACACCTGAAGAAAATGTGGTTCGCATCTTCCACCACACCCTCACACATGTCGCAATACGTATCTGCCAAGCCGAACAGCCTCCCCCTTTTCGCTTTGTCACACAAACGATTCCTTCTCAAACACCATAGAAAGATCTTCACCCTGCACGGGATCCTGGCTGCCCAGATAATCTTCATGTCTGCACACATCACCTCGTCACGCTCCATCGCCTCCCACTCATAGCTTTGTAAGCCTTCTTAACCGAGAATCTTGTCCCTGACCATGCAAAATGGTCAGCCACGTCAGACCACTCCCCCGACAAGGGAAGGGTGCATAAGACCCTGGGTCTGGTCTATTTGGTGAGGTTGTAGAGGAACCGATCATGAAGATCAAAGATAATGAAAATTGTAAATACACTTAAAGAAACTCTTCATCCCGATCACGTATTGATCACTTCCTTTTGTTGAAGCATTGGAATTGTTCAACCTGGCCATTGTACCTTCCCTTCTTTGGTCGTGATCAGACCATACTCCTTCATATCTTGATTCACGCAACGTTAGGGGTTAGTCATCATACTTCATGTTCTAGAGATGTTGGTTGTTGGAAGAGGGTTTTGGTAACATAAGTGTGCTTTGTGGTCGAAGTTAGAGGTGGGGGTCGGCTATGGTGAAATTTGCAAAGAAGTTGGCAGCACTCAGTACAGACTATCAAAGTTCAAGAGGGGCACTCAAGCTAAGCACGAGATGAGGAGGAATCAAGCGCAAGTTGAGTTGGGACGATTAGACGTAGTAGAAGATGGGAGGGAGTTGGACGAGGAGGAATATGAGCCGAGGAGTGGTGTAGAAAAACTTAGAGGAGGAAGATAGAAAGCAGGAGCTTGAGTGGTGTCAAATATCAAGGCAAAAGTGACTGAAGGAAAGAGATGCAAATACTAGATTTTTTCACATGATAGCGAATGGCAGGAGGAAAAACATGATGCATTCAGTAGAGGTGGAGGGAGGGGTTTCACGGGGAGGGAGAGGTAGCAAGGCAGATATTGATTATTCAGATGTATGTGAAGGCGGCCACCGCATTGTGGATCATGTTGGTTGGGGGTAGGGGTGAATCAAGTGTCGAATCTGGATGTTGCATCGTTGATGAGGGAGTTTGGAATGTTGGAGGTTCGGGAAGCAGTATTTGGACTGAACTCGAATGGTTACCTAGGACCATACAGATTTTCAATCTTCTTTTACAAGGAATTCTAGGATCTCGTTGCAAAGGAGGTGGTGGGAGTTGTGGTAGAATTTGATGAAAGAAATTATGGTTTCAATCGGCTCGACCGGTATTTTATCTTCTTGATTCCAAGGAAGGATGTGGCACTAAAAATTAAGGACTACATACCAATTTCTCTATCCAATGCGACTTATCTTGTGGTGGCAAGGTTACTAGCCAATCGCCTATGTGGAGTGGAGAATAAGATTGTCTCTCAATCTAGAGTGCCTTCTTATCTAGTAGGAAGCTCATGGAAAGTATGATTTTAGCATCTGAGATTGTGGTTAATTGGCGTAGGAGGAAGGTGAAAGGTGTTCTATAGAAGGTGGATTTCTCGAAGGCTTACAATTGTGTAAACTGGCAATTCCTTTGGACCTCTCTTTACAGACAGGGCTTCCTGGATATATGGATTTCTTGGATTAAAAGGTACATCACGATCATGTCCTGCATTATTCTTGTGAATGGATAGCCGATGGGGGGATTCTTCCAACTGCAGAGGAGAGTCCATCATGGACGCCCCTTAGCCTTGCTACTTTTTGTGCTTGCTTCAGGTGCTCTAACAGTTATGGTGGAGCAGGCGATCTCCGAGGACTTTTGCAGTGGTTACTCGAGGAACGGGACTTCGATTCCCATCCTCCAGTATGTAGATAACACAATCCTTTTCGCGGAGGGTAGGGAGACTAGTTGCAGAGAGGCCTATCAGTGGTCATGGACATCTTCAATGTTGTTTCTGGATTAAAGCTAAACAAGGGCAAGTCGGAGTTTGTTCCTTTTGGTCTGTCGGAGTAGGAGATTGAGATGTGTGTTGCACAGTTGAGATCGGCGTACACAGATTTGTTGATACGATACCTTGGAATGCCTCTAGTCACTGGTAGGATGTCTACTGCTAATTGGTTGTCAGTGATTGAGAAGTTGGAGAAAAAGCTAGCTAGGTGGAAGTCTGTATGCATGTCTAGACGAGGCAGGATGGTGTTCTTGCATTCGATCCTACGTGTTATCTCGATATTCTTTATGTCATCTAGTCTAGCGTTGGTTGGAGTTAGAATGAGGATGGAGTTCATCATGGGACGTTTCTTTTGGTAGTCAAATGGACGGTCCAATGGCTTACCTTTGATGGATTGGAGGACGGTGTCACACGTAAAGGATGATGATGGCCTCGGAGTGCATAGCTTGGAGGAGATGAATAAGACCCTCCTCGGTATGTGGGTCTGCCGTATTTGGAGGGAGTGGGATAGTCTAGTGAGCAATCTTATTCGAAGGATTTACGAGCTTGGACTTGCATTCCCGAGCAATAGGGTTCTTGGTGATGCGCCCTCGTTTTTCTGGAGGAGCATTTGCAGTGTGGCACAGGAGATAAGGCATTTGCTAAGGCATGTGGTTAAGGATGGTGCACTTTTTCATTTCTAAACAGACGAGTGAAGCGAGGTTAGCACATTAGACGCCAGGTTTCTATGTCTAAAGGCGTTGGCAGAAAACCCATATTGCTCAGTGGCAGAGGCCCAAGATGGACACACTTTTTTTCCTAGGTTCAGATCTGAGCTCTCCGAACAAATGGAGGAGGAGTTGTTCACTATACCGGTGGAGCTCAAGGACGTAGCTGGGCCCACGAATGGGCAAGATTGCAGGGTATGGCAAGATGGTACATTTTCTGTTGGGAAGGCATACATTGAGGGGTTCTATGGTATTTGATCATGGAGGTTGCGAGACGGATTGTAGACGGATTTGAAAATTGAAGATTCCTAGTCGAGTGAAGGTTTTCATGTGGTTGTTTAGAAGATGAAGAGTGAAGAAAAAATCCAGATTCGCACATTTCATTCCAGGTGTTGATATGAGGTGCCTAATGTATGTGGACAAGGTGGAGGATGTTGACCATCTCTTTTTAACATGTGGTAGCTCTGTGAAGGTATGGAATCACTTCGGAAATGGAGTTGTGATGTCTGAAAACATGGATAGCTTTTGGAGCTCCATTGGGACGGATTAGACCAGCATGAGAAGGAAGGATCAAGATATGTTGTTGTAATTTGGGCACTCTAGTTAGCCTGGAACGTGCTGGTGTTTAATCATGAATGCTTCTATGTTGAGAATGTTGTGGCACATGCCAATGCATTGTGCAAGAGTTGGAAATTTTAAATTTACTATCCTTATACTTGTATTTAGATTGTCATGATTCTTGATGATAAATGATGAAGTTTTTGAGCATGCACTTATACAGTGCATGCCCTTTTTCCTTAAATAACAAACATATAAAATTGGCAAGCCGATCCAAACGGGAATTTGAGTACCTAGCATATTAGGCCAAAATAAGGTGACCACTTGATCATAGTCAGGGTAAGCCATATCGTGATATATCAGTGATATATCGGTGATATATCGTTAATGATAGGTGACTGATATATTGTTGTTATGGTCGATATCAATGCCATTTCCTTCACAAAATCGGGTTGATTTGGGCGAATATGGTATCGATATATCGTCGATATACCGACGATATATCGTATCGACAAGTAGCTGAGACCGATGCTGGTATTACCTACCTTGATCGTAGTGACCCTTACATTCATGATTTTGAAGCCACCCATCACATTAGAACCGATGGAATCCTTCTCTTTATGATATATGATCAGGATGTGTCTTGAGTCCAAAGCCCCTATAAAGATTTCACCTTGATTAGCCAATCCCCCTTTCAAGAGACTTCAAAATCCCTGTCAAATGGCATTTGAATTCACAGACTGAGCAAAGAGGTATCTAATCAAAGACCAGAGAAAGGACTTTTATTGAGCATTTACTTTCTCATATGTGATCTCTATAACAAGTTCTCCATTGACAAAAAGAGGATTTCAGACCTAAAGAGACTCAAATAAATGAGCAGCATGTGAAGCCTTCATCGCAATAGCCTAAGAAAATTTCCTATATTGCATAGCATTTTCCAACTCCACAGATTGTGCCTTCCCATATTCTACAAACTTTTTCTCAGATCAGGGTACTTCCCAAAAATCATAGGGATAGAACAGAAAATTTACCTTCGTTAAGGTCCAAATTCCCTTCCAATGTCCTATTTATTTCAAACCCTCTCGATCATGTTCTCAATCACCTGATAAGAAACAACTCTTTCTATAGAAACAAAGCATACCGGATTCCAGCCAAAGAGAAACATATTAGTTCCTCTCAACAGCAAGGTCAAAATCATGGACGACAGTGCGGAGAAAAAATCTAACACTAGAGGGACAACCTACGGATGAACCCCAGAAAAAGATTCACATATCGAAGTAAACAGAAAGGGAAGTCAGCGACTAAAAATATAGCGTAAATACCCCAATCCGCCATTTTGCTGTCTTTCCTCCTCTTTCTCGAGATGCTTCGACTGAAATAAAACTAGAAGTAGAATCTTGCAATAATGGCGCACAAAACAGGCCCCTGAGCAGAAGATCAAAATCCAGATATAATGGAAAGTAAGATACGACAACGACGAAAATGACATCCTGAAAAAAAAGTCAATTGCGACTAAACCAACGGATACCTATGGAGATGAGTCAACTGGAGCTACGGATTTGCCAAAAATGGTTCTTTTAATTGGCAACAGCGGTCGGGATGGGAGAGGAGCAGAGATCAGAGGAGGCGACGCCCAAGGCGCCGGTGGCGACCGGCGGTGACGAGGCGTTGGTGGCGTTGGCGCTGGACTGTGGCAGCGAAGGGGATGGGTTAGGGTTCCGGGAGAGAGAGAGAGAGAGAGAGCAGGGAAGAGTGAAGGCAAATACAACTCGTCTTCGTTGTCTTGATGCTACAAAATAATGGCAAATAGGAAGGTCACGTATCATGGTAAAATATAAGGAGAATTACCGTAAAACCTTCCCCTTCTCCATTGCCAACTAGGGATGCAACCAGATACGGGATATATCCCTATCCGATTCGTTATCATATTCGTTTTACACAGATTTTGACATCCGTATCCGTTTTAAAATTGATATAGATATGAATATCGTTTTGATATCCGCAAATATCCGTATCTGGATCAGTATATCCGTTTTCGTATATAAATATATTCGTAGATTTATTTTTAACCATATATAACATAATTCTCTGCTTCTTTTTACCATATTTATATAATTTTTATGATACAAACTCATTTGGTAATTTAATATCATGTGTTTTTCATCCAATTATTATATATTTAAGTCGATTCTATAAAGTATTTCTAACATTATTCGTGTGCGATCAGTATCCGTTTTACATCCGTATCCGTTTTTTAATGATATGGTAAGATAGTTTTAATATCCGTCAATATCTGTATCCGCATCCATATTCGTATTAAAAAACGGATAAGGATATAATAGTACCTATATCCGTATCCGTATCCGACCGTTTTGCCAGGTTTGCCCAGAAATAAAATAAAAAATATTAATGAGGGTGCGGAATAAAATGTTCAATTGTATTTAGAACAAATAAATACCATTAAACGTGCCTTTGATTTCCACTTGAATGAGTTCGAAGTTTTATCCATTCATGTCCATTATTATTATCTGTTGTTCTTTTCAGGTTTGATTTTTGAGTTTTGTCAGTTGGGAATTTGCTTGTTAAAGAAAATGTTTATATCGTCGTGTAATGTTTGAAGTTGAATAGCTAGAAGGAATTGTGAAGTAAAAATTCTTACTATTGTTTTTTAAAATAAGCAACTGTTTTATATATATTTAGACTTAAAATAAGCAACTATTATATATATATATATATATATATATATATATTTAGACTTGTGAGATAGTGTAATAGTTCTAGCTAAGATTTTCTTATTACGTAGGAAATGGAAATGAAAAGGAGTAAGAAAAGAGATAAAAGTTTGATATCAGAATTGCCACTGAATCCATATTTATTTGAATCATTCGTATTGCATTTATAGAGTTAGTTATTAGTAACATTTAATTATATAAGAATATTACCATATGTGATGGTTCATCCAAGAAATGAGATAAGATGAGATAAGAGAATGCTTAAGTGTCACTTAGGGACCCTGAGCTTTTGTTTATTTGCATTTATACCCCTGTATGTGTGAGCCACGTGCTTCGTCACGTGTATTTTTGGGTTATTTGCATCATATGCCCTTGTAGTTCTGGATGGTTCTGAAATGAAGGAAGCTTTTTGATAATTGCATTTATACCCCTGTGAATGGTTTTAATCCGCATGTGCGTTTATTTTAGGGTAAATTGCAACTAAGGCCCTCGGACTTTTGATACGTGTTACCAATTAGTCCTCGGACCTTATTTTTAGTACATAGAGGTCCCTGAGTGCCCCAGGCACGCGCCTCGCGCGTGTTTTGCTGGGTATTTTGCACCGGGACCCCCAGAACTTTGGGTATTTACACTTTGGTCCCTGTGCACAGTGCCCTCTTGCCATTTTTGAATAAAATATCAAATCACCTCCAAATTCGATGAAAATTTGACACATGGCTCCTGCCATGGTGTAGGATTTTTGAGAATTTTTGAGGACATTTCTGAGTTTATTTGCTATTTTTAAAAATTCAAAAACATACATTTTTGCTACTGTCTATAGTTAAAAACCCCAAAAAAAATAAACCCCCCCCCCCCAAATTCTACAAAAATTAGGTACTGTTTATTTCGTGTTCCTTGATTTTCTAGCCAATTTTGGCTATTTTTCACTGCTTAAAAACCATAAAAACTTAAAAACACCTAAAAACCCCTAAAAATTCTATTAAATAACCTAAAAACCCAAAAACAATAATTTTGGTACTCAAATTTTCCTTGTTTTACCTAGTTTACAGGAAAAATACCTCCAGGCCCTTTTAAGGTTCTTAGATATTTTATCTAGGGATTTTGGGCCTGGCTGAACAGTACCTTGCATTTTTGCTACTGTTTGATTTTTAGAAAATAAAATACACATCATAAAAATCCCAAAAATTCACCAAAAACATTAAAAAACATAAAAAACATAAAAATATTTTTGTTTGAATTTTTGCTTGATTTTTGCTGCATTAAATAATTTGTCAAAGTTCGTTTGTTTTTGCTTTACATATTTTATTCACATATTAAAAATCTTAAAAAAATTATAAAAATCATTAAAAACCACTAAAAAAATATATTGTCTTTTATTTTATTCATTCCGACTACTTCGTAGGCCTCTCGGCCAATCCGTGCTCCTTGAGTTCGACCCTGGGTGCTATACCAGGTTAATATCATAGCAGGACCGCTTGCTTCGTGCTTGATTTGACATATTTTCGAGTGGTCATTTTTTCTTGATTGACTTAGCCGAGTGATCGAGGTCGCAACGACCTATTTCTGTACCTTTACCTCTGTCGCTTGGCTGGTTATCAGAATGGCGCCGTTGCCGGGGAGCACGGCTTAGTAGTCGCTTTTTGAGTTTCCGCGGCTTTTTGATTTTCGCGGATTTTTGTATAGATTTTTGTATATATATATTTTTCATATTTTCTGACAATAACATTGGACTGACCACTTGTCTCTGTTTCTTGCGAGGGCCCGAGGATCGAGGCGGCCGATTTCGAGAAGCCGACGCAACCGCGAGACTCGGAGGCGGCTCCCTTCTACACGGAGCCGCAGGAGAGAGCGAGAGAGAGAGTTGAGTGGGTGAGATTAGATTATGAATTATTTGACTATTATTGTTGTAATAATACAGGGACTCAGAGACTTGAACTGTGCTTGAATACTTAGCGGGTCTGTTTCGCCGAGCACCGGTGTGCTCGGGGGACCCTTAGGAGATTTTCGCGGTTTTTGACGCGGTTTTCTTCTTCTTTTTACTGCCTTTTCCGGTGTTTACGCGGTTTTTGCTCGAGCCTCTAGACTTAGGAATTTCTGGTGATTTTGTCGTAGTTAGTAGGATCCACACACCTAATTGATTATCTGTTCCCATAGAACGTTAATTGGATCTACTAATAAATCATTAATAAAAATAACTTAGTCGCTTTCCTGAGAGCCTACGCGCCGCGAGCCTGCCCCGTCAAGCGCTACTCCTGAACTCGACCTGTCGAAAAGAGGAGGGGTGGGTCTAGACCGGACTCTTTGGATCGAGGGCGAGTGACTGAGTTAGACGGTTCTTCGCTAGAAATTGCTCATCTAGGACTCGGTTTTTCCCGTTGCATCATATAGGTAGTTTTCTTTCTGTCTTTCAATTCTGCGCGGATCACTTGCATGTAGAGTGCTGGAGACAAGGTACGCATTTCTATCTCAGCATGCATCATTGATTTCTCGCGCATCGGCTTTTTCGACTTCTCCCCCCTGTTTTTGATTAAATAATCAGGAGAACAGAAAAATTCGTTAGGTCGCTTGTTTTTATTTGAAAAATATTAAAAAGAAAAACCATAAAATTGGGACTGGCTAAGACTATTGATCTTCAAAACCGCTCACCCTAAAAATTTTGTCTTGGGGAGAGCAACCCCCTCATTGTATGGTTTGGATGCGCGAGAGAGTGACCCGCACCCTAGGTAGAGCCTCCCGGTGCTAGTCCCGACTGATTACCGACTCTTTCGTGCGGGCCAGTCGGCTGGGATAGCATCGGATATCCTAACAGGTCACGTAAAGCGCTCTGATATTTTGTGTGTTCACCAAAAATAAAATAGACAAGATAATTTGACCGAACTTTCACGGTCTTCAGCTCGCGTTGTGTTGGTGAACCGGGGGTTTGTTTGTGATCATAGTTGACTCCAGATCTCATCCGCCTTACTCGCTAGATCAAGATGATGGGTAGACGGTCTCTTAGGCAGCCTCTGGCTGCACCGCTTTCGGGCACGTCTACCCGATCATCTAGGTTGGCCCGTGAGAGTCGAGACCAGCTCTCCGAGCCCGAGTACGACTCCGCCCTGTTCCCCCTCGACCCCCTTTCTTCTGGTATTGAGAGACATGAGCCCGAGGAGAGATTAGCAGATTTGACAGCACCTGAGTTGGGCTCAATTGATTTTGCAGACGTCGCCATGGCCACCAGTTCAGGCGATCACCCCGGAGGTTCACGAGGAGACCAGCATTTTGTACTGGACCAGGGGGCGATCAACTCCACCCTGATCGCATCACTCGAGACAGTTCAACAGCAGTTACGTGATCAGGGGGCATTCATGATAGAGATGAGGCGAGAGTTGGAGAGGCTAGAGCAGAGAGAGGCTCAGAGCAGAGCGAGCCTGAGGAGATACCTGATGCAGAGGCCGCAGCCGCAGCAGCCGCCGCCGCCGCAGCCGCAGCCGCCGCGGCAGGAGGACCACCACGACCGATGCGGGAGTTGTACAACCTCGGATCGACTCTGATGCATCACTGGGTAGTAGTGCCGGCGATCGTGGGGGACTTCAAGTTCCCCCCGAACACCTTGCAGTTGCTGCCCCGTTTCCACGGACTTGCCACTGAGGAGCCCCACCTCCACCTCCAGGAGTTCCTGATGATCTGCAGCACTGTCCATGATCGCCACGTGGATCAGTACACGATTCGGATGATAGCCTTCCCTTTTTCACTGGCAGATAGAGCAGCCACCTGGCTGAAGCATCTAGGGAAGTTTGTCTACACCTGGGAGCAGCTCCGCACCGAGTACTTGAACAAGTACTATCCACTCGGGCGGACGAATGCAGCGAGGGCCCTGATCAGCAACTTCTCCATGTTCCCCAATGAGCAGTTTCACGAGGCATGGGAGAGGTTTCGAGAGCTCTTAGACAGATGCCCGCACCACGACATCTCCAAGCCGAACTTGGTTCAGAGCTTTTTCAGCGGGATGACGTCAGAGCTTCAGGGTCTGGTGAACGCTTCTTGCGGCGGGTCCTACTTTGCCAAGGACCACGACCAGGTCTGGGCCATCTACGAGGAGATGGCCGAAAACTACATGGTGATGTCCCAGACCAGGTTGTATACTCAGAGACCCCAGCCACAGCAGCCAGGACCCGTGCAGTACCAGTGGATAGCACGGGTAGATGCAGGTCCATCCAGTTCGTCCGCAGTCGCAGCAGCACAGGCAGAGTCATCCGCTGCGGACATGGGCATTGTCAGCGAGAAGTTGGACCGCATGGAGCTGATTGAGAAGAAGCAGTGCCAGAGCATCACTCAGATGGAACAGATGGCACAGGTTCTGAGCGACGTGAAGACGCAGCTCATGTGTCTCCAGGAGGCACAGACGGCTTCACAGCCCCATCTTCTGTCGCGAGGCGATACCGACGGCAGCAGCAGCTCGTCCCAGCGCTCCAGCTCCTCCCAGCAGCCTAGACAGGTTCACCTTGTACAGGCGGAGCCGTACCAACAGCCGCAGCCTACCTACCAGTCCCCACCATCTCCAGACATGCAGATGGTGGTCTACCAGCCGGATCAGCCTCTGGCCGTACTGCCGCCAGACCCCTTCGATGTAGAGCCGTTGATGGATGTCAACGGGATTTGGTATGATCGCCCTCAGCCTGGGATCCGACGAGACCATCCCGGATTCAGGTGGGGGAATGGTGGTGCCCAGCCCCAGCAGCAGCCGTCAGGTCAGGGAGGGCAGTACTCCCAGCAGAGAGATCACCAGCCGCAGCAGCAGCCCCCAGCATACCAGCAGCACCAGCCATCATCCTTCGGTCCGCGTCCCTATCATCAGCAGGGACAGTCGTGGAGACGTGAGCAGCAGGCTCACCCAGTTCAGCAGCAGCACCCTTCCTCATATCCCTCTCACCACCAGCAGCAGCTCCAGCAGCCTCAGCACCAGAGAGGCTACCCGTCGGGCCCCCCACGAGAGCCCCGCTTTGGATGACATCGCCCGCCTCCTCACGGACCAGCAGGTCACATTCAGACGGGAGATGGACGAGTTCCGCCAGGAGATGCGGGACTTGGTGAGAGGGAAGGCCGCCATTCCAGCCCAGATTGAGCCAAATCCGAACAACCTCAAGAGGAAATCTGAGCAGGTAGTACACACTGAGTCTGCCACTCCTAGTGATCCATTTGTTGATACATCTTCGGATCTATTTGATGCTGATTTTGTCACTCTTAGGAGCGGTAGGACCCCAGCAGGCGGCGGCGCCTCATCTGAGCTTCACCACGAGGAGACATCAGAGGCACCCCATGAGGAGGAGGAGAGCGGTACTGAGGCCGCTCCAGATGATGATGGTGGCACTGATGCCACCAAGGATGTTGATTCCACCGGCGGTACTGAGGTCGCCGCTTCACCAGTTCGAGGAGGTGGTACTGACGCCACCAGTAGAGCCGAGCCAGCCCGCGATACTGATGTCGCGAGACGTCTACCAGCAGCAGCAGCAGAGCCAGCCCGTGGTGGTACTGAGGCCACCGGTGTTTGTGTTGAGAGAAATGTTGTCTTTCCTCGCCTTGATGTATCTCAGAACTTTGGTTTGAATAAAGGAAAAGGTTTAGTTCTTCTGGTCCCACTGCGGTGCATGATGTATGTGTGGATCCGGTCATCGAACCGTCTAGGCCTTTTCCTAGTCCTTCATCTGAGAAGGCCCCTGTGATCCCCTTCCCTAGAGCCCTTCAGATGGGGAAGGGGAAGAAAAAAGAAAATCCGAAAAAAAGAGAGCTTGAGGAGTTCAGCCAGAGCACGATCGATCGATTCCACATCCAGCTGACCCTCCAGGAGGCTTTGCAGCACATCCCCCTTCTCCAGCGTTCTTTGAGAGACATGACTACAGTCAGGAGGAGGAGGAGGAACCACACTTCAGAGATTCACGTGCTGACCAAAGCCACGTGTTTTGCGATCCAGAACCGACTGCCAGCCAAGAGGCCAGATTCAGGGGCCCCGTATGTCAGATGCCAGATCAGTGAGCAGAGGTTCGACCGTACTCTTCTAGATAGCGGATCATCGATTAACCTTCTTCCGGCAGTCCTTCTCGACCGCTTCGAGTTGGGCACTCTTCGACAGAGCAGGACAGTCCTTCAGTTCGCTGATCGATCTGTCAAGAGGCCGAAGGGGTTATTACGAGATGTTATCGTCACGATTCAGGGCCTGAAATTCCCCGTGGACTTCGTCGTGTTGGACATGGAGATCCCCGAGTCAGTGGTCGATACCCCCATCATCCTTGGTCGTCCGTTTTTGGCCACAACCAAGGCGGTGACTGATCATGATAGTAGGAAGGTGTACTTTCGCGTCGAGGGCGAGAGTATACAAATAGAGACGGTCGAGGACTACAGAGCTAGAGAGAGAACCCGCTCAGATGCGAGTACAGATTCAGAGCAGCTGACAGACACAGAGCCAGACATCCACCAGGACTGTGATTTTGTGATCACAGACGATGAGGCAGCTTGGGCAGATCCTGCAGCACAGACCATCCTCTCATATTCAGATACAGCTGATGCCGAGACGATAGCAGAGGAGAATCTGGAGAGCACAGCCCTGGTTCAGGATACCATAGAGGCAGTAGAGCTGGTCCTTGATCGCGACACGATGTTCAGTGATGGTGGTGCTGAGGCCTCCTTGTTTTCCGGTGGTACTGATGCCACCGCGATTGATGCAGATCCCTCGGATTCAGAGTCTGATTGGGCCGATTGCTATGATCAGATGCCAGACCTGAGTTCACCTGAGCCTATAGATGAGGAGGAGGTAGATGCAGAGCCGAGCAGAGACAGTACAGTTGAGCAGCCTTCTCCCGATCCAGTTTGCGAGAGTACGCTTTCACTTTCCCAGGCAGATTTGGCAGACTTAGCAGCTTTCACTCAGTTTCTTCCGCAGCCAGATTTGCCAGCACCCAGCATTCCAGAGCTGAAGCCGCTCCCTACTTCGCTGAAGTATCGATCCCTTGCGGGCGATCCAGAGATGTACCCAGTCATCATCTCCGCCGAGTTGACTGGAGAGCAAGAATCCCGTTTGATGGGGGTTCTTGAAAAGAACCGCAAGGCGATCGGATGGAGCGTAGCGGATCTCCATGGGATTAGTCCAGCAGTGTGCTCCCACCATATCTATCTCGAGGAGGGGGCGAAGCCGTCGCGTGAGTTCCAGCGGCGACTAAACCCCAACCTGAGAGAGGTTGTGATGAAGGAAATATAGAAATGGTGGAGTGCAGATTTTATTTATCCCATTTCCGACTCCAAGTGGGTCAGCCCCTTGCATGTGGTGCCCAAGAAGACGGGCATCACGACTGTGATCAGTGAGTCGGGAGAGGAGATCGCTACGCGAGTACCCACCTCTTGGAGGGTTTGCGTTGACTACAGGAGACTCAACCAAGCCACCAAGAAGGACCATTTCCCCCTACCTTTTATTGACCAGATCATTGAGAGAATGGCAGGGAAGAGCCATTATTGCTTCCTGGATGGGTAGTCGGGCTACAACCAAGTGGCCATCGCTCCTGAGGATCAGGAGAAGACCACCTTTACATGTCCCTTCGGCACATATGCTTTTCGACGCATGCCATTTGGGCTATGCAACGCCCCTGCGACTTTTCAGAGATGCATGCTGTCGATCTTTTCGGACATGGTAGGGGAGTGTTTGGAGGTCTTCATGGACGATTTCTCGATCTACGGCGACGGATTCGACTCCTGTCTTGACTGCCTAGACCGAGTACTCCAGCGATGTATTGAGTATCATTTGGTTCTATCTTGGGAGAAGAGTCACTTCATGGTGACTCAAGGGACGGTGCTTGGCCACATCATCTCCAACAGGGGCATGGAGGTTGATCCGGCCAAGGTTGATGTCATTAAGAAACTCGCACCGCCGTCCAATTTGAAGCAGCTACGGTCATTCCTGGGGCACGTTGGATTTTATAGGAGGTTTATTCAGGATTTCAGCAAGATTGCCCGACCGTTGACTGACCTCTTGACGAAAGACACCGAGTTCCTTGTCGATGACAAGTGTCTTTCGTCCTTTGCGACTCTCCAGCAGTGTGTTATTGAGGCTCCTGTTCTCCAGCCACCTGATTGGTCTCTCCCATTCGAGATCATGACGGACGCCTCCAATTTTGCCGTAGGGGCAGTGCTGGGACAGAGGAGGGATGGAATTCCATTTGCCATACACTACGCTAGCCGCACATTGGATTCCGCCCAGCGGAATTATACGGTCACAGAGAAGGAGATGCTAGCCGTAGTGTTTGCCCTGGATAAGTTCAGATCGTATATCATTGGATCTAGAGTGACTTTGTTTACAGATCACACCGCCATCAGGTACCTCATGGCAAAGAAGGATGCCAAGGCCAGACTGACTAGATGGATCCTTCTACTCCAGGAGCTCGACATTGAGATTAAGGATAAGTCTGGAGTCAAGAATGTGGTGGCGGATCATCTTTCCCGACTAGAGCAGCCTGAGGATTCTGAGCAGATTGATCCTATTCGAGATACCTTCCCAGATGAGGCGATCCTTGCTATCGCCTCACTCCCGTGGTATGCCGATATTGTGAACTTTCTCGTTGCTGGGAAAGTCCCACAAGATTGGCCCAGGCAGAGGCTTGAGACCTTCCTTGCGAGGGCCAAGTCCTACCACTGGGAGAATCCCATCCTTTACCACGAAGGAGGGGATAGCGTCTGGCGTTGGTGTATTCCTCAGGAGGAACACCATAGCGTCCTCACTTACTGCCACAAGCTTGAGGCAGGAGGACATCATTCTGGGAGGAGAACGGCACAGAAAGTGCTCCAATCCGGTTTGTGGTGGCCTACCCTCTTCAAGGACTCTGATGAGTTCGTGAAGAGGTGTACTGACTGTCAGAGGATGGGTACTTGTGGACAGCGTGATATGATGCCGATGCAGCCCATTCACTTATGTGAGGTTTTTGACGCATGGGGCATCGATTTCATGGGTCCGTTCCCTAAGAGTCAGGGATTTGAGTACATTCTGTTGGTCGTTGATTACGTGAGTCGTTGGGTGTAGGCTATCCCCGCCCGAGCCGCTGATGCGAGGACAGTTTGCAGATTTTTGAGGAAGCATATCATCACGCAGTTCGGGATTCCACGAGTTCTGATTTCTGATGGGGGGTCTCATTTCATCAACGACCAGGTAAAGGCCCTTGCTAGCGAGTTCAGTATAGACCATCGTGTTGCCACACCTTACCATCCACAGACGAATGGTCTAGCTGAGGTGTCGAATAGGGAGATCAAGACTATTCTGCAGAAAGTCGTCCGCCCTGACCGAAAGGATTGGTCACAGCTTTTGGACTCGGTCTTGTGGGCATACAGGACGTCTTTCAAGACACCTTTGGGCACATCTCCCTTTCGCCTCGTATATGGCAAGCCGTGCCATTTACCTGTTGAGCTGAGGCACAAGTCACTTTGGGCAGTTACAGATATTTTGATGGATCCAGATGGTGTAGGAGACCAGAGGAGGGCAGAGTTAGCTGCCCTGGAGGAGCTTAGAGATACAACTTTCTCAAGCAGCCTACATTGTAAGGAGAAAGTCAAGGAGTGGCATGATTCTCACATCAGCCACAAGCATTTTGAGATTGGACAGAGAGTATGGCTGTTTGATGCGAGGCTTCGTTTGTTTCCAGGGAAGCTACAGAGCAAATGGAAGGGACCCTACTTGGTCAGAAAGGTACACGACAATGGTAGCGTTGATATATCCGAGTTGTCTTCTGAGAGTACCTTTCGAGTAAACGGCCAGCGGCTCAAGCCATTTCTAGATCATGAGCCGCGGGACGCTATTGTTGCCCCTATTCATTTTGCGTGAGATGTGGTCTCTTGACTCACATCTTTTGTATCTCACGCCTTATTTTCACTGTTCCTCCGCCTGTATAGATCCAGTTGTCCATATCATTCTATTCTTTAGTCCCACATCCCTTTTCTCATCTTATGATTATGCTATACTTAGGGTGTACTCTACCCTAAGTATAGGGGGATGTAGGACCTGCGGGTATTCTTTTCATTCTTTCTGCTCCTGTTTTGCTGCCTATACTTAGGGATATTTTACCCTAAGTATAGGGGGGCAGACTCTGTATATTCTTCATTCGGATTTCCCTTCATGTACAGCTTGCTATACTTAGGATTAGTTAATCCTAAGTACAGGGGGAAACCACCGAGTCCCTCTCATTCTATTCATTTATTCGTTCCTGTACTTAGCCATTCCTTTTCACTTCCCTTTTACTAAGCACGAGTTATGTCTTCTTCATCGCTCTTGATCACTCTGAGGACATCGTTCGAGCTAAGTATAGGGGGGTGTGTATATATTTCATAAATACTTTAGCCATAACTCGTACTTTGTGTGAGTGTGTTAATAAATAAAATGGCTAAAAATCACAAAAATTAAAAAAATTTTCATGTACATAAACTTCTTTTATTTGCACATACATAGCTAGTATACAAAGTATTTTTGTAAAAATGATTTTTAAAATCTTTTGTGTAAAGCTTGTGTAAATATTTTTGTATCAAAATTATGTATATAATACAAAATTTTTCCAAAATATTTTGAAAATCAAAAGTTTGCAAAAATCTTGTGTAAATGTGTGTAAATATCTTGTTGCAAAACTTGCACTTTATGCATCATTCATCCATGATTTCAAAGTATTTTTCAAAAATTTTGCACGATTGTAAAAATTTGTGTAAATAAGCATCTTGTGTGCACATATGTATATAGTTTTTCTGGATGAGAGTTGACATTTAAACTAAGCCTGGAATTAAATTGAGAAATGGAGCTTGAATAAGATCTTAATCCACCCAACTCTAAGAGGAACCTTATAGGACTTAGGGTTAAGGCTTTTCAGGTCCATAAGGACTTAATTCTTTGAGTCCACTAGGCTATGAGCATATGTCATCTTGATGAGCCTAAGTAGAGCACTTAACAACACACACACGACTCTTAGAGACAATGGCTTGACTTGCACCTGCACTTTACACATGGCTCTCCACAGATGAGGTGGTGAGGAGGCAGTTTCCTTTGGCTTGGGGTAGCATATGAGGGTAGTACTTCTAGGCGGAACCTCTCTTCTTCTTCTAGTGAAGGAAGTGCGTCTCAACTTGGTCTAGTGGTGATGAAGGCTAAAGACAGAAGCTGTGGGTTGCAATAAAGCTTCAAAAGAGAGATAGTCTACTGGCTCAAGAGGAAAATTTCTTGTAAATATGCTGCACCATGTAGATATGTTGTATAGAAGTCCTTGAAAAAAATGCAAAATGCAAAAAGAACTTCAAAAAAGTGGTGGGTCGGATTGAAAATTTAATAACCCCACCGGAGTGAGTATAGTCAAATAAAGCAAAGCTTATGGTATCCATGTTACATCTCATGAAGCTTGCAGCGGGAGACTTAGCTACACTGGCTAAGCTTCCAAAAGTCT
Source organism: Ottelia alismoides (assembly GCA_037367405.1). NCBI lineage: Eukaryota > Viridiplantae > Streptophyta > Magnoliopsida > Alismatales > Hydrocharitaceae > Ottelia > Ottelia alismoides. The sequence goes on along the minus strand of JAZKJV010000861.1, from coordinate 185,891 downwards.
ATACTTCTTCCCCCTCTTCTTGAGCCGGTTGCACTTGAACTTAGAAGGGAATACCCCGCTTCTCGAGGAAAGAGTTGCTAGACCGAGGCATTAGAGTTACCAGGTTGAGGGAGGTTGTCTCTTTGTTACTTCTGAGGTGGGGAGCCACATATCACTTACACTGCATGGAAAGATTCATGGTCATTAGAGTTTGTGTATGTAGACTTGTTCTGATCTGGTTTATTGAGGAGTCTTGCCCATAGATTGGTGGAACTTAGAGGCTGTTGGGTCTTAAGCTTAAGTCCAAATAAGGTTCCGACACATTAATAATCCAAAGATCTGATCGAGCTCCATATCCCAATTTAATGAAGGCAAGTTTAATAATCAACCTTGATCCATGTACATCCTCTTTTTCTTTTTCTCTTTCATTCTTTTTCACTTCTTTTTCAAATAAGTGTTTGCTAAGGGACTAGCAAAGTTAAGTATAGGGGGGTGATGAATACCCATTCATCCCTCTTTATTCTTATATTTTAGCTACAAAAACCTTTGCAAATGCATGTAGATATATGTAAATATAAATAATTACCAAAAGCATGCATTGTGTAAAAACCTATAATTAGCATGTTTTTGTGCAAAAATAAAGAATAAAGATTAAAAGAAAAAGAGGGAAATATTTAGAATAAATATTGAGCATCCTAACCCAAGGGAGGGCTCAGCATGGGCCTGACCGCATAAAAGCCAAAGTAGAGGGAGATAGGAGCTCATGTGTAAATATTTGTGTAAATACATAAAACTATATTTTCCTCACCCAAAAATATGCTTGTAAATATTTTTATATATTTATAAAAGATAAAAAAAACAAATAAAAAGTTAAAAATCAAAAAGAACAAAAATCCCCTTTTACCATGTACATAGACCATGCTCCTACATTGACTTAACCTTATAAATAAATAAAGTTATTTTCAAAACTTTTTGTAGATATTCTAGGTTATATATTGTAAATAAATAAAAATAAGAAGCATCAAAACAAAAATCCAATAAAAATTACAAAAATTAAAAATACAAAAATACCTTGTACATATGTCATGTATATAAATGTATATAGCTATTTATTTTACCCATGTACATAAACAGTAAAAATAAAATAAAAATATCTTTTTATTCCTAATTTTATGATATAAATAAATAAAATATAAAAGGGGAATAAAAATGCTCAAAAATAACAAATTAAAAATCAAAAATTAAAAATACATATTGTAGATATACCTATGTATAGCTATATAATGTAAATACCTTATTTTTATTTCCAAAAATTAATTAAAAATCACCAAAAAAAATAGAAAAAAATAAAAGAAAAATATTTCATGTTGGGGTTTTTTGCAGATTCGGCCCCTAGCTACCCCAATTTGTCACCTCAAGATTCAGCCACGTGGCCTGATTTCATTGGGTCCTGGGGATGTTGACCGCCCGGTCAACTGGCCCCCCCAGGACCACTTCTCTCGGGTTTGGGCGCCCGACCCGAGTTCCCTGATTTTTAGCGCCTAAATCCGATTGAGTTTAACCCAAACCCCGGGTCCGAATCATCCTCCTTGCATCCGGCAACCTCGCCGGAGCCGCTCCCTCGGGATCCGCGCGCTCCTGAGCTTGCCCGGACCCCCTCTTCTCGGACCCAGCACCATATATATTGTCGTCTCCGGCGACCTAATTCTGGCATCTTTTGGCCATTTGCTTCGTTCTCCAGTGAGCTCCAGAGAGAGAGAGAGGTGACAGCTCGCGCCTCGACCTGTTGCAGCGAGGAGAGGAGGCGAAAGCCATCGATCCGGCGATTCTTCACTGCCGTGCTCCGCCCCGAGTTGGAGCTCGAGCCTCGGACGTCGGCGGTCCTTGAGGCAAAGACCCAGAGCTGCGCAAGCTCGACCACAGCCCATTCCTCCACCCAGGTAATCATTTAGCTTAGGTATTTAGTCTAATTTTCGATTTCCCCCAAATCTCGCCATCGCCGACCCTCATCGATTCCGACCATCTCCCCCTTCCGTTCGATCATCGGAATCCCCCGTCACGTTCGCCTTTCCCCCGCGCATCTTCTCCGCCCCTCCGTTCAACCTAGCTCGCACAGGAGCTGGGATTCGAACCCCTTCGCCGTCGCATCGCCGGGGTTCGCCCGCACCACCGCACCGTCCACCTTCACCTGCCTAACCGGGGTCGAGGCACTTCGCCCTCGACCCGCGAGTCTCCTGGTTTACTTTGCAGGTGCTTTCCAGCCCATCTGAGGGCTTGGGTCACTCGGGCCAGGAGCTTCATCTCCGCCGACCTCGCCGGAGCCCTCCAGGGCTCGGCTGGGTCATCGGAACCCACCATTAGCTGCGGAGCATCATCGCGGAGCTTCTCCGATCTTTAGAGGCAGCAGGGGAGGATCCCAGCGCACGCACGAGGCCGGCGAAACTCGCCGGCCAACTGTTCTTCCAGCATCTTCCCCGACCGTCCGATCGTCCTCGACCTCCAGTTCTCATCCTGACCGTCCACTTGAGGAGATCCAGCCACCGTCAGATCTTGGAGAGGCGATCTGGACTGTCCGTTGCACGAGGTTAAGCCACGACGCATCTCAGCCATCCGATCAAGCACGTGGCTGCACCTCGTCCATTCGATCCGAGCGAGTCCTCCTTCGCGGACCCACGTTGCAGCACCACCGTCTGATCTTCCACGTGGACGTATGCCCGCCGTCGGATCGACTCGAGGGTTCCCCTTTGGTGTGCGGCGCATCGTCTCAGCCGTTTGATCTGCCACGCGTCGTGCATCCGTCCCTCGACATTAATAAAAGTGGTAAATTGTTCTTAGGCCCCCTTTCTTTCCTGCATTTAGCTTTAGTCCTGTAAATACGTAGTGTACTTCTTTTACTTTTGTGAAAATTGCACAATGGACCCTGGGCTTTAGTTTATTTGCATTTATACCCCTGTATGTGTGAGCCGCGTGCTTCGTCACGTGTATTTTTGGGTTATTTGCATCATATGCCCTTGTAGTTCTGGATGGTTCTGAAATGAAGGAAGCTTTTTGATAATTGCATTTATACCCCTGTGAATGGTTTTATTCCGTATGTGCGTTTATTTTAGGGTAAATTGCAACTAAGGCCCTCGGACTTTTGGTACGTGTTACCAATTAGTCCCCAGACCTTATTTTTAGTACATAGAGGTCCCTGAGTGCCCCAGGCACGCGCCTCGCGCGTGTTTTGCTGGGTATTTTGCACCGGGACCCCCAGAACTTTGGGTATTTGCACTTTGGTCCCTATGCACAGTGCCCTCTTGTCATTTTTGAATAAAATATCAAATCACCTCCAAATTCGATGAAAATTTGACACATGGCTCCTGCCATGGTGTAGGATTTTTGAGAATTTTTGAGGACATTTCTGAGTTTATTTGCTATTTTTAAAAATTCAAAAACATACATTTTTGCTACTGTCTAGAGTTAAAAACCCCCAAAAAATATAAACCCCCCCCCAAAAAATTCTACAAAAATTAGGTACTGTTTATTTCGTGTTCCTTGATTTTCTAGCCAATTTTGGCTATTTTTCACTGCTTAAAAACCATAAAAACTTAAAAACACCTAAAAACCCCTAAAACTTCTATTAAATAACCTAAAAACCCAAAAACAATAATTTTGGTACTCAAATTTTCCTTGTTTTACCTAGTTTACAGGAAAAATACCTCCAGGCCCTTTTAAGGTTCTTAGATATTTTATCTAGGGATTTTGGGCCTGGCTGGACAGTACCTTGCATTTTTGCTACTGTTTGATTTTTAGAAAATAAAATACACATCATAAAAATCCCAAAAATTCACCAAAACATTAAAAAACATAAAAAACATAAAAATATTTTTTTTGAATTTTTGCTTGATTTTTGCTGCATTAAATAATTTGTCAAAGTTCGTTTGTTTTTGCTTTACTTATTTTATTCACATATTAAAAATCCTAAAAAAATTATAAAAATCATTAAAAACCACTAAAAAAATATATTGTCTTTTATTTTATTCATTCCGACTACTTCGTAGGCCTCTCGGCCAATCCGTGCTCCTTGAGTTCGACCCTGGGTGCTATACCAGGTTAATATCATAGCAGGACCGCTTGCTTCGTGCTTGATTTGACATATTTTCGAGTGGTCATTTTTTCTTGATTGACTTAGCCGAGTGATCGAGGTCGCAACGACCTATTTCTGTACCTTTACCTCTGTCGCTTGGCTGGTCATCAGAGACCAATCCTTGATGTACATATTAGTGCTAGGTGAAGAAATCACAAGAAGGAATCGAGCATATAAGAAGGCTACATCAAGCTAGAAATTTGTCAAAAATGAGGAAAGACTATAGCACGGACCGATCCAAGAGGGGTGCGGGAAGTTAATCAGGGTCAACCAATGTCGCCTCCTGATTGGTCCACATCGACCGCTAAAAGATAAAATAGAAGCAAAAATAGAAAGAAAAGGAAAATAAAATAGAAAATGGTTTTACTAAATAAAACTTAAAATCTAAAAGTTGTTTCTTTTTTATAATATTTTAGGTGATTTTTAGTTATTTTTATCGACTTGTTTATTATATGTTAATTTTTATAAGTGTACTTATAAGTATTTATATCTATGTATTGTGTATTTTATTTTTACTTTGTATTTTAAATATTACTATGTGTATATATTTTATATATTTATAATAGGGCTTTTATGAGTTGTACCCCTTTGAGATAATGCATTTTTAGTTATGCCCCTCCCTTTTTTAGAATATCAGTTGCCCTCGACTTCTTGTCATTCTATCACTTGTGCCTCTCGGGTTAAAGGCCATCCATTTTCGAAGAAAATGGATGTTAACTTAGAGGACACAAAGGGAACTACAAAAAACGGGTTAAAATGTCATTCCTCCACCCCCCCCGTCGTGCTCCTCCTTAGCCTCTCCGCCCTCCGTCTTGTGCCACCACCGCCCTCACCCCATGTTGCTCCTCCTTTGGTCAATGCTCTGCCCCGTGCTTCACCCCTTGATGCTTGTTCTCTGTCCCGTGATGCTCCACGTCTGCTCCCGCCTTGTGTGCTGCTCCTCTGGCCAGTGCTCTCCCATTCTCTTCCTCATCCTCCACCACCCTAACTCCTCCACTCCCGCTCCCTCTCTGCCCCCATCTCCTCCCCCTTCTGACACCCTCCGCCTACGGTCCCCCTCCACCCCTCTCCCCTCGCTGCCTAGCTCCTCCACCCCCGCTTGTGATGTGCCCCCGCTCGCCCTCCGCCCCTAGCTCCTCCCCCTTCGACCCCCTCTGCTCACTATTTCCCTCCGCCCCCTCCTCCCCCTCCGCACCCCTTTGCCCACGGTCCGGTCCCCCTCCGACCTCCCCCTCCTCGCCCCTGCTCACCCCCGGTACCCCAACTTCTCCACCCATGCCCGCCCTGTGCCCCTAACCCCCCCCTTCGCCTCTGGTTCTCCCTCCGCCCCAAGCTTCCTCTCCACTCCGCACCTAGACTCCTCTCCCCTCAGCCCCTAGCCTCCTCTCCCCCTCCCTGCTTCATCCTACTCCAACTCTAGGGTTCGAGATCAGGAAGATGATTTTCATGATCTAGGTGGGATTCCAACCACTTTCCGTGCCATATGTGAGCATCCCTCTGGATGGGATTCCAGACACTTAAGATTCAAGCTTCCCGGCGATGGGTTGTGCTCCATATGCCTCTGTGAGTACAGGGAAAGGGAGGTGCTTCACGTGATGCTCGAGTGCTGACACAACTTCCATGCATGTGCATCGACACCGGTCTTCCACTTGATGCGTCATGGCCTATGTGCAGGTTGAGGGAGAGGAAGAGGATGAAGAGGAGGAGGTGTTTGGGGCATTTGTACCGTAATACCCCTCTTAACTGCCCATGATTTGAAAAAAACCATGGTTAAGTTCAACTTATTGACGACTAAGCACAAGTGATAGAATGACAAGAAGTCGAGGGCACGATTGATATTCTCAAAAGGGAGGGGGATAACTGAAATTACAATATCTCAGAGGGGCACAACTGGTAAAAACCCTTTGTAATATATTCAAATACATATTATATTTTTATTGCATTTTTCTGATTTTATTTATATACTTAAAATAATATATGTATGTATATTGTAGGTATAATTTACCTATTTCTCGCATTCTATTACTTATTTTATTGTATTTTTAATGATTTTATTTTATATTTGTAGTTTTAATAATAACTCACAAGTATTTAAAAATACAGAAAGAGGAAATATAAAGAGTAAATTAAATGAATAAAATGTATAGATATATAGTATAATGGGATCCAAAAAAACTTTATATCTTAACTCCTTTTTTAATGAAACTTCCTCCATTAGATAGATAATTTAATTTACAGTACAATAAAGGTGAGTTTGGTTATTTTGAGTTCGTATGGAGAAGATATGAATATGTGGAGTTCTATTTGCAGTTTTTTCATCTATGTGTCTCAGTCACACTGTACGTTTTCTAATGAGTAATTCTTTGTGTATTTTCCTTTACATTTATGGGTACATGTTTTGCGTTGAAAAAATATTTATTTGAGGTGTGTAAGAGTGTGCGTATGAATTAGTGTAAGTTTAGAGCTATATGTAGTGTAGTGGGTACCTAGGGTTTCTAGGCATCTGTGTTATTTTATATGTATTTCTTTGCCCTTATCCTTTCCTACTTTATTCCTTGTTGATTATGTCCATATTGACTTAGTCTCAAGGTTTGGAGTCAGACATCATTTAATACTTCCTTTATTTTTTTCTTTTTTTCTTTATTCATTTATTTTATATTTAAATACAAGTTTTGTATACTATTTACATACAACAACCCGTGTGTTATTATGTACAAGTTATATATATATACATGCATTTATCTAGGGACTTAAAGATAAAAAAATGAATAATGGTGAGTGAATGAGTATTCATCAAAATGGTATGACATGGAAAGAGGGTTTGGCTTAGCTGGAAAGAGAGAGAAGGTCTAGTTAACTGAAAGTAAACAAAATCATGGGGATGCATTAATCAGAGGGTAGGGTTGGAAAACATTGATCAAGGTCAATAAAGGGAAGCTGAGGTGGATAAGTCCGACCTAGGAGGAACAACCACGTGGCCGGTTGACAAGGCAGGGGACAAGTCACTGGTAAAAGCTAGAAAATCAAGAAAAATAAGAAATACAAAAAAATTTAAAATAAGTAAAATCATGAAAAAATGGTAACATAAAAAGTTGTATTTCTCAACGAGATCTATAACTTTTATGAACAAGAGCAAAAAATGTAATCTACATATAGATAGAAAGTTTTAATATATTTTATGTGTAAAACACCATTTTTTTGGTTTAGTATTTTTCGTAGTAATATATATTATTATAATATATCGAGAGTACAATACCTACACATTATCTATTTTATTTTGGGTCTTTTAAAAGCAAAGGAAATATCAAATAAAAAGGAAGAAGGTCGATATATATAGGTGGATTCATTGGTCTTTTTAGTCAATTTTTACGGCTTTTTGGATTTTTTATAATTATTTTTATAAAATTAGTTATATTATAATACAAAGAATTAAATATAAAAAGAGTTAAATAAAAAGAGAAAGATTTATACATGAGAGAACAAAGTTACGACGTACACTTGTATCATATACAATAATCTCAAAAATTGCATTCTTGCAAAAAAACTCTACATTTCGTTGAAATTTATATTGTTTCGAAGAGAACTTATTGTACATCACTTCACAAGAAGGTTCAGGTTCATTGGACTCTTTATGCGTGAGTATCAAGTTTATATATTTTCAGACTCTGAATCATAGTTTAAGTTTATTTCACACATATACATGTTAGTATTTTTTACCTTTTAATTATATGGACATAATAGAAGTGATTGAACATCAATCAGAGTTAATATGAAATTATTAAAAATATGTAAAAACTATACTATATACATATAGAGGCATATATAAATGTGAGACTCATATTTTTAGGATTTTCTTTGGTTTTCTTCTTTTTATCTGTTTACGCAATCATGTTGCCCGAGTCTTTGGGGTTAGATGGAATACTTGGGCTTGCAATTTGCATATTTATTGCTCTCTTGATCAGTTTCTACATTCACATTCTTCCCCATTTTTGGGTTTTCATATTTTTATTTTGTATGGTTGTTTATATTAGTTATGTTGTATTAACAATGCATATGCAAATTGTAAAAACATGAAATTAATTGCAAATGCTAGAGTTTTTGCTCAATTTGTTGCTCAATTTATAGTTCTTAGGTAGATGGATCCAGGATTGATTAACGTAAATTCAATATTGTCTCCGCTTGATGGCCTATCTCTAAGTTTAGATATGACCATACCTTAAAAATTAAATTTGAGAATATTGAGATTCTTATTCAAAAGATATATTGTTTTCCTCCACATTCTAAGTAAATTTTATATGATCTCCCTCTTTCTTGGATTTGATAATTCGGTAGCAATTCTCAGGGAGATTTGAAAGTCAATGTTGATGGAAGCATCCTTGCAATGCGAGAACTTGGTGCGCAGGAAGGTAGATGGGCTCTTTTCATTGGAAGCGATCTCCATCTTCGAGGTTGGCATGTGGTAGGAGTTATCTCCATCTTCTCTTGGCCATCTCTGTGATACGACTTCTTGACCCGATCGGTCCACGTGGAAAAACTTTCGTGGTGAGTAATATGAAGCGTTGTGGGTGTTTTCAACTTGTACTATGTGGGTTGCAAAACTTGTATGCTAGTCGAAAACATCACATGTACTTGTTAGTTCTCTTGTAACTTTTTAATAATGGATGATGACCTTTTATCTAAAAGATCATAAAAGATCATTTAAGTTACTTTGGTACGACTTGCTTAGTTTGCTTAGAAAATTGTTTTGAAACATTTAACGACAACCCTTTGATTTAAATGAAATCAGTTTTCCTTTTTCTTTTGAAGTACAATACCATAACGGTTAAAGTAAGTACCAAACGCACAAATTAATAAATGTCAAAATTGGGACAAGTAAAAATATTCTCCACACTCATAATTCAAAGAAACTGCCAAACCCCATCACCTTTAAAACCCCACACATCAACCCTATTCGCTTCATCCCCCACAAGTCACAACACAATGGCTCTCACGTCACCTCTCCTCTTCGTCTTCCTCATCTCATGTACCTCGACCGTCGCCTCCTCCACCACCGTACAACACCACCACCAGAAACCTATCAACTCCAACACCTCCGCCGCCATCTCCGCCGCGTGCGCCGGCTCCCTTTACCCATCCGTCTGCATCCGCACCCTCTCCTCCTACCGGTTGCGATCCATCACCCCCGTCGGCTTTGCCCATGCCGCCGTTTCCGCCTCCCTTTCCTCCACCAGGTCCGCGCTCTCCTTCATCACCACCCTCCCTTCCACCCCTTCCCTCGCTGATTGCTCCGACCAGCTAGACGACTCCACCGACGAGCTCGCCAGCACCAAGACGGAGCTCGAGCAGCTCCGTCCGGAGACGTTCCAATCGCAGCTCAACAACGCCCTCACCTGGGCCAGCGCCGCGCTGACAAATGTGGATACGTGCCTCGACGCCGTTGGGAAGGGGGAGGGCGGCGACGGTGGGGCAACGGCGGAGACGGCGGCGGTGGTGAAAAAGGTGACAGGGGTGATGATGGCGACGAGCAACGCCCTTTATTTAATTAATCGTCTGGGCTCTCCTAATGGCCCTCCAGATCTGATCTGACGGCTGCTGTTTCTTCTTGGTGCATGGGGGGAGTTTCTGTCGTTTTCCGCTTCTTTGTTATTTTCTTGTTAGAAAACGAGACGTTGTTTGTTACTTTTACCTATCAAGATGTTTTCAATATAGATAAGACATTACTTGAATAATAAGAAGAAAAGAAATATATCATCACGGGTTGGAGTGTACCATCGATATTATGCAACAAAATGAATCATGGAGGAACAGAGAGGAGTTCTTACGAAGGGCTCGAGGGCAAAGGAGCAACATGGTAGTTGCGAATGATCGGAGAAGGCGAGCCCCTCGAGGCTTCTGACAGAAAGTCAGAAGAAAGACGGGGAGTCGATCAGGGGTCAACGATCCTTAGGATTCTAGTGGTCCACGCAAGCCGCTACATGATAAAATAAGTCCTTTTATTTGAAAATAATTATTTAAAAATAATAAATGATTTTATTAATTTTTGAGTATAAAATAAAAATACTTATTATTTTCTGTAGTATTTTATTATATTTTTATTTCATTTTTTGGTATTATTTATTATAAGTTATTTTTAAGAGTATATTTATAGGTATATTCATATATGTTTTGGCTATTTTATTTTTATTCTGTTTTTTTGATTTTATTATTTTATTCTCTTATTTTATAAAACTACCACTTATTTTTATATCCTTAAATATATTTTATATATTTTTATGATATCTTATTTACACTTAAATAAATAGGTATACTTATTTCATTACTACCAACCCATTTCTGATGGGGATTAACCCAGTAAACTTGGGTATTATGTAATGATAAAGATATATGATGTAATATGCTATCCTTTTATCTAATCCACGTTGATTATCTATACTTGGATTATCTACCTAGAGTATTTGAGAGAGAAGTTCAAAGGACTTGGGACTAATTCAGGAAATTAGATTCTTTATTAAGGTTTAATGGACGGTATGAATGCCTTAAATTAATAATAAGGTAAGACCCGTTTCTTTTGTGCTTTGCATATTTGGCTACTGACAACATGTGGTCATAGAGCTCCATATTTCAAAGGTGCTCATATTAATTTTAAGACCATTAATTCACGATATTATATTTCCTGCTAGTTGGAAAGTTCTATATACTTAGAAATTAGTTTATGAACTTTGGATTTGAGGAAACCAAAAAAAAAGATTCAAATTAAGAAGACGAAAGACACATACAGATAAAGTCACTTCATGGAACAAACAAAATATTGAATTAATGATTACATTCAACAATATAATGAATGTAATTTTGATTGGTGCGAACTAACTAATTGTCAAAAGTGTCCCCATATACATGCTTGAAACACTACATCAAGTTTATAAACAAAAGAAATTTAAGGCACAAACTCATAAAGTGTTACATGGACAACCGAAAGAGGTTGTGTTAGCCCAAGGGTCACCGCCGCAAGGGGTGTATTGTTTCAAGGAACCTTATAGGCAAAAGCTAAGTCCTTTACAGGTTATAGCTGCATTGCCATGTCATGGACCGCAAGTGTTAGCGATTGAAAACGTATAACAAGATGCATACATGAAAGTTATGAAAGAAAATGATTTATAAAGATAGACCATTATGAACTATGTAAGAAAATAGGTTCATAAAAGAATAAACAATTACATGTTGTACAAGAATTGATTTAAGAAAAGTAAACCTTCACAACTCATGCAAATTTATCTTAAGGGGTTTAACAAGTAAAGTGAATTATGATAAACATCTACATGCCATGAATATTGAAATATGCCCCCACAAGATGAAAGAAATATATGATTATATTCTTATTCATATTGCACTTGGATACCTATGTTTACGAAAGGATCCAAGTTACACATGTTAGGGATCAAACTTAGACATGCATGGGAACAATAAGGCACATCGGGATATTTGTTCATGAAAACTCAAGAATACAAATATACCGAATTAAAAGACCGTTAGAATTCTCATGTATAGATCCCGATGCATACTGCATTAGGCTCATGAAAATTTACGCTTGTCAATTTCAGGTGAAGAACAAAGTTGAATGAGTACTCGAGATCGTAGTACGGATTCATCGAGATTCTCAACGCGGTATGATTCAACTCATGAAGATTTAGAGTATATCTGCATACCCACATGAACTTTTGAGATGCTATTTTATTTCTTAGTTTAGTTTAAAAAATTATCAGAGTTGTAATAACGGAACTCTTAGTTTGAATTTATTTTATTTGATATTAATATTATCTCTGCTCATTGATTGCCATGCATGCTTTCTGTAACAGTTAGATCATGCGATCTATTATTGCATGCTTTCGCCGATTAGCGCGATCTCTTCCGTCACAGTAGTAGGGATCTCATGCAATAATGAAATAGAGAAAAATTGGAAAAGTCACAGTTGCCAAGATCCCTCCTTTTTTTAGAACATTAATTTAACTACATCTAATTTGCTCCATTTATATGTTTCCCTCTTGGACATTTCTTTGATTCAGCACGCAAAAAGTCCAAATCCAACAATCATGTGTAGCATACCCAAATAAAAGGGCATTTCTTCACATTTTATAACCAATATCACATGAATTATTTTCCACAGAAAGAAGAATTATAACAAGATGGACATGAAGGCAATATGCTACTTTTTTTTTCCCTATTGACGACCAGAACAAAAAGGCCAGAAAAAGTTATGTCCCTGGAAAAAAATTTCCACCGTAAGGAGTAACTAAAAAAGAAAAAAAGGAAAAAAAACCAATCCAACCATCGTGCATCTCTTCGAACCATGCAATCACGCAGTGCCGTCGATGGAGTTGGAGATTAAATATGAACGGTCGGATATACAACAGTAAAGCCGGGGCGGCGACAGGCCCTCTCGCCTCCGGCCACAGTATACAATCTAGTTTACATCTCAGGCATCTCTCCGATGAGCGGATGCGCAATCAACCATCCTGAGATCAAAGAATCAACGCCAAATCTTTGATAAATCAACTAAACGTGAATATGAATGCCAACGACAAGATAGATCGACTCACCAGTTATGTACGTATCTTCAATGGGCAAGAAGAACATCGGGTTCTTCCTCATGTTTCAGATCCTCCACGATCTCCTCCGGGATCGGCGGCAATATGCTCACCCGCGTCTCCACCACACCGAAGGTCGACGGAGGAGAGGGCGGTGGCAGCAGCTCTTCCTGTGAAAGCTGCACCACCGACGCAACGCGCGAAGCTATGTCGTCCATTACAACGGTTATCCGGCTGGGAAAAGCCTTCGCAGAGCTCATCTTCTCCATGGGTTTGTTTGATGCCGCCGCGGCATCCGTCATCGATGCAACGCTCAAGGGGGGCAACGCCGGTGTCATAGGGATCGGCGTGATGGAACCGGGAAGACCGACTTGGATGACGTCGTCCTCTCTGATCTCCGAAACCTCTTTCGCTCTCGACTCCTCTTGTTCGATGAAAGATAAGCTAGGCGATGCTACCCAGAGCACGTCCTCCGATGAGAAGTTTGGATCTGCCGATTCCGTTGCATTGCCCAGTTTCAATCCAGAGGTTGCTGTTGGAGAAGAAGATGACGACGATGACGACGATGACGATGACGATGAACTTGAAGTCTTTTTTTCTAGAGAAAGAATCCCTTCATCTGTAGAAGCAGTGCTTGATCGTCGCGATTTATCTACTTCTGACGGGCTAGAATCGTAGACGGGTTCCGCGATTTGCTTGTCGTCATTGGCATCCTCTGTCCTACGCATCAGCTCCGACTCCGCGATGATAGACTTAACCGAGTCGTGAGAGCCGACCGGCGAATCCGCGCTCGGTTGCGCCAAACTGTCGTGGTCGGAGTAAGCAGCATTGTCCTCACCGGCTTGTGATGCAACTCCAAGTGAGCTTAACCTCTTCGGGAATCGATGGTTTTGATCGACGTGGTCGATCCCTCGACGCAAGCCGAATGCGGTGATCCTCTCCAGCTGCTCCGGATGCGACACGGGAGAAGGAGCAGGCCCGGATTCGGGGACGACGGCATTGATCTTGAAGTTGCTGAAGCTGTCGGAGTGGCTGTGAGAGTGAGACGGATATCTGGGATTTTCCCCGCCAAGAAATGGTTTGAATCTGCTCTCCCGTTTCTCTTGCCTACTGTCGAAGGGGATCGATTCTCCGATGGCGAAGCTCTCGTGACGTCGGAAGAACATGTCCCTCGGCTGAACCGGCGTTGTTTCTGGGCCGTTGAATCCGACTGCCGGAGCTCCCTCGTCTCCTTCCGGTTGATCGCAAGGGAGATCGAAGGGATTCCTCTGCGGTAATAGAACCGAGGGAGCTGAACCGGGAACCGCCTCCTCCGGCGGGTAAGGGAGATCAAATGGGTTCTTTCTTGGAGGGATCAGTACCAACAATCGCGACAGCTCCTCGACAACCGACGTCGGATCGTTGCTGCCCAAGTCTATCAGATTACGTTCCGTCTCCGATCTCTGATAATTCCGTGCTCTTCGTTTCGCGATCAGGTGCTCCAGCCGCTGATTCCTCTCCAATTCCGACGTGCCCACATCCGTGAGGTTCTTCTCGTCGTCCGCCGTCCACTTCAAGACCGCTTCCGTCGCATCGTCTTTCTCCTCGTTGGCCTCCCCTTCCTCCATATCGTGAATTTTAGCCTCTTCCTCCTCTTCGGTGCCGTCATCGTTGTCCGATGTCTCCCTCGACGATGCCACAGATGAAACCTCATCGGAATCGGAGACCGTAGCGCCGAGAGGGGCATCGGAATCGAGCAGCGGATGGAGCTCGTCAAGGATAGGGACAATGTCTTCAACTGAACTTCCAGCCCTTTCAGAATCAGAATCAGATTGATCGTTGGCATCATCTTTGACCGCGCCTTTCTTCGACGCCGTCCTAACGCCGGACAACCCCTTCTCCTCACCGGCTTTCGGCTTATCTTCGTGTGCCGCGGGGCCGGCACCGAGCACGACGACATCCTTCTTCGCTTCACGGTGGTGGCGGGAATTCAAGAGGACAACCTTCCTGTTTGAATTGCTGACAACAACGTCCCTACCTTCAGCAAACTCCATCTTCCTCCTCCCGTCGTCGACATGGGCCTTTGTGGTGCAATGCCGGTGCCCGCCGCGGCCGGAGTGATCATCGTGGCGCCTCTTGTCTTCTCGTCTCGCGTTGTTCGGCTCGCTGAAGGTGAGGAGGATCGCGAGGAGGAGTAGGGCGGTTACGATCACCGGAGATATCGAGACGAGGAAATCGAACACGGGTGGAAGGAATCTGTAGAGGAGGAACAAGATGGACGCCACCGCCAGCAAGATCGGGTGGTGGCATGCCGATTTGTAGCTCGATCTGAGGGGCAGTATCAGCCCCTTCTTGATGAGATTGACGATCACCTTGTTGCCCATAATCGATCTTTGGTTACTGCTTCATGGGTGATGCTACGAACTGCAAGATCAAGTTGGCAGAATTTAATTATCTGTTTGCAATGTTTTAGTGCATCTCACTGTCAGGAATCAAATTATTCTGATGGAAGAATATACTCACCTTAAATGCTAACCATATGATTGATGTCCTCCATTCCAAATGGAGGGAAACAGCATCCACGCCTTCTCTCCAACTGGAAAGCAAAAAGGACCATGCAATTCCATCTAGACGTCGGAGTAGAAAGGGACAATGGTTTGCTATTCTTGGTCGTTTGATTTCTCCCACCAATCCTCCCGAAATGGATGGCCACTTCTGAGGGTCTAAACATGGAAAGAATGCTTTGCTTCATTTTTGTTATTTGTTTTTAGTTCTATATTTTATTTGTTCGGAAAGGATCAATGTCATATTATCAAGTTCAGAATAATATCCGTTTGGTTGCAGGGTTGGGAAGGATTGGGTTGGCCCAAACCGGGATACCCCTCCTTCGAACCCTCTCAATCCTCCTCGCAGTTTACTATTCACAGGGGTACCTCAACCCAACCCAACCCTGCCCAACCTTGCAACCAAACGAACCCGAAACATCCACTGCAATAAATTAGGTCGGCAGTGACGTTTATTTTAAATTTATCAATAAATCATCCATTGTTAAATATTTAGTGGCGAAAATTATTCTTTACTAAGTGATTTTTTATACTAGAAATCAGCGATGAAAGTCATGACTGTTGCTATATCATGAGCAACATTCTATATGGCAACGTTTATCTGTTTCTATATTTCAAAATTCATGCTAATTGTCGCTAAATTTTGAATTAAGAAATTATTAACGATGAGCTTAAATTTGAAAAATAGCAGCAGATAAGCATTGTTATTTAGAGTAATGAGCCATGGCCAATCGAAAAATAGCAGCAGATTCCATTTTTTCCATCAGTTATGTTTTCGCCGCATACAAGCGAACATGCACCATGCTGGTCATAAGAATAAGTGGATCATAAGAAATTCTATAGCACTGGAGCAACCACTAGTAAAATTCCAACACCATGTATATATATATGCAACATATTTGTACTAATTAAAATGATGTGTTTGACTTGATATGTCAAGAAGAGGAAGGTGATCGACGTTATTGGGCTTGCACCTTCGATGAAGATCGACAACGAGGTAACAATACAATGAGCCTTTCGGAGAGTTCCAATAATGTCATGAGGGGCATTCATGGTTTTCCAGTTCTAACAATGTACTTGTTCTACTTTATCGTCTGAGCACATATTTCGTCGAAAGACACAAATTTGGAGCGAAGATTTCAGCACAACGATGCCTTGAGATGAGAAAATCACAGAGGAACGAGTTCAACCTACAAGATACATTCTTGTCGAGCAATTTATGTAAAATACTTTTGAGGTGCGGATCCTTGAGGGATGGGATTGATATGCCCACATATTATTCTCGTGCATGGCAATATCTGCATGAATAGGGAGCATATATATGAATATGTTCTCTGATTTTTACACCATTGAATCATTCATGTCCACGTATGATCATGCTTTTGTACCGATTCACGATCGTTGCTTCTAGCATGATTTGGAAGCTTCCCCAATGATGCATCCTAACATTGTAATACAGTCAGTCGACCACGATCCAGGCGACTCCGCAATAGTATGGACAAGATGGGAAGAATGCAAGTGTGCTAAAATATGTGTAAAGAATATGGTCATAACAAGTCCACTGTGAAAGATGACATTGATGGATAAATTAATCTTTTAACATAAAACATGAATTCGAGTTGAAACTTGGGCATATATTAGAGTATGATTAAACACACAACATATGCCTCTTTTGAGAATTATCGGAGCAATGTGCCATTTGGTTAACTTTTCAGTGTAAACGGGTAAATTAACACAGAATTTCAGTCTCATAATTTTAGTAAACCATACAGTTTATTAGAAAAATATAATCCCAAGCTCAATTGATAGATAATAGTCTGATGGCCGTCACGTTATTTTTGGATTTGCAAGTATAAAAAAATCAGGGTCCAAAACGTCTCTCAAATAGGGCTGGCTATTGAGTCACGGCTCGATGAGCCAGACTTGGGTTCGGCTCGATAAGGGCCCGTGATCCCGACTCGTTAGGCTATTGAGCCAAGCTCGAGCTAGAATTTTGGGCTCGATAGCTTAACGAGCCGAGCTCGAGCCAAGCCTCGCTCGGCTCGATAACTCAATAAGGGACTCGATAAGGAATATATATATATATATATATATATATCTACATATATTATTTATATATTTATATATACTATAAACAAAATAAAATTATCCCTTTGCAATTTTCCTTCCACTAACTTTGACCCTCCCACGAGTCATGAGTCATGACCCAATTTTCAAATCAATCTTATTCCCGCCCACACATTTGCCTCCCGCTCATGCATTAGAAAATTAGTAATTTTTTTATAAACAAATATAATGTTACAATATATATTATAATCAAGATTTTATACAAAACTTAGATAGTGGCCTATAGGTAAGTAACATAGACTTCGATAGAGCGAGTCTTGAGTTCGAACCCGCACAAAACACTTTTCCACCAAAAAGTACCCATTTTCTTTAACGAGCTCGATTTGGACTCGAGCCCAGACCAGGCTCGATAAGAAGCTCGAGCTCGATAAAGGGGGCTCGAGCCTTATCAAGCCCGAGTCAGCTCGATAAGGGCTCGAGTTTCGAGCCCAGCTGGACTTATCGAGCCCGAGCCAGGGGCTGGCTTCGCAAGTTTGGCTCGATAGCCAACCTACTCTCAAACACAGGCTCCTATTTTAATGACGCTTTAGGTGCTTCTTTAAATACCAGGAATTCCAAGAGTGCTCCTGCAAATGTTTAAATAACGGCCACGTGTCAAGTTTTAGAGGCTCCTGGCCTGTGGCGACCTTTGCATAATTCTATAGAGGTTCAAGGGGCTTATCCTAATTAGCCCAAAGGACGCATGCCCGTCACCTACCATGAGGCTCGGAGTTGAGCTCCGATGATAGACTGCGGCAAGGGGAAGGTCTGCAGCTACGCTGCTAGATAGGAAGGCTGCGCGCGGCTATGCGAAGCTGTGTGTGCCGTGTCTCCGGTGGTTCGTCGGAGATTGGTGGACGAAGAGGGTGCTCATATGTTCTGCTAAGGACGGTGTACGTCGGTGGCCGCGCATGGAGAGGCTGCTGCTCCGTGTGCTACGGTTGGGAGATGGGCGGCTACCCTCTCTATTGCAGATCCAACACACTGTCGTGGTGCTTGTGGCATTGTTGTCCCAGCCGACACACAACCGAGCCACAAGTGTGGTTGACGGCGGAAGCGATGCTTGCAGACTCGACCTCCTACGAAAGGGATTTGAAGCTTGGTAATTTCACGGCGGCTGAAGGAGATGCTCCGCTCGCAAAGCCGCAGGTCGAAGGTGGTTGATATTGTGTCCCTCAGGAACGGCTCGGATCAGTGAAGAAATCGATGGCGATGGTTCGCTGCTGTTATGTTCAGGCTGCTCAATGGAGCATCAAAGATGGGGACTAGCTGCATGCTGCGGCTCTGGCTTGGGCTTCCTCGTTCGGACGCGGATACTCTGCTGGGCAGCAGGGATCTGCCGCAACCGAGAGTGTACCCGAGCCGCTCGATCAAGATCAAGCGGTTCGCACGAAATCAAGGGTTTTGTGGGTCCTTACCGTGCGAACTGCTCGATCTCGATCGAGTGACTCGGGTACACTCCTGAGTTGCAGCAGATCCTGGCTGCACAGCAGAGGATCCGCTCCCTCCTCGTTCTCCGATCATGAACAATGTGAGTTGCGGCTCGCTGCCCAAATATGAGGAAACATATCCTCTGCTGTAAGAGGATTGCAGCAGAGGTATTGTAATCCTCTCTAGTTTATTTTTAAGATTTTGATTTCAAAATCTAATCTTATAGATTGAATTTTAGTTTAATCTTCTACCTATCCTCCAATTTTCGTCCAAATCCGAGCTTATTTGATATTTCACCTTAATGATCAACACTCAAATCTTTTTTAAATCGAATTTAAGTTGCTTAGATTATGACCGAATGTTTGACCATTAAGATAAAATAGTAAATGAGCTCGGACTTGGACGAAATTTGGAAGATATGCAGATGATTAAATTAAAATTCAATCTACAAGGTTAAATTTTGAAATCAAAATCATAAAAATATTTTAGAGAGTATTACAACACCTAGCTGCAATCCTCCCTACTGCAGCAGAAGATCCGTTCCCCAAATATGAAGGGGATGTTGTGATGTCCTTGGATTTTAACACCGCAATAAAGTCATCTTTAGTCCCGACTCCCAATAGCCATTACCTAAACATTAAAATAAAATGACATTAAAAGAGAATGGATGTCCATGCCCAACGTTACCCTTTTCCAATTCTTCTACGTAGAGAGATAGAGACAAAAAGAGAGCTGGAGAGAGTTAGAGAGAGATCTACTCTTCATCAAGTTGAAGTTAATTATCTTCTTAAATATCATAACGTCCACGAGGAATAACCCCTCCTTGATTCCCATTATTTGAAAAATAATATACTTGATCCACTTGATATACCATACCAAAAAATTCTTTATTTTTTAAGGATAAGATGACTCTTATTTGAACCTATATACCTTTTACAAGGTTCTAGCCTACATCCACTATCTTTAAATACATCAAACTAATGTCACTCGAACAAAACAACACATCGATCATGATTCAAAGAGACCTCTATTATTCCTATAATTATCATAATAATCGACTGCAACTTGATGTGATGAGATTTTTAACACAAACTCCAAAAAAATGATGGTCTTTTCTAGTATTTTTCAAGATATAATAATTGATAATATATTGGATGTGATGAGGAACATATATAAATAGCTCTATCATTAAGATATCAAAATCTTCTACACATCTTATATTTTTGCTTTTTTTAGAATCACTTTTTTCTATTTGATTATAAATTAATGTGACTTGTGATTACATTGGTTTCAAATTTAATGTGATAAATTATCAAAAATATGATATTATGAATTAGAAATTTAGTAAAATGGAATGTAGAAAATGATGGCGATTCAAATTTCCTTCATTTATGTTAGCTGTTTCCAAAACCCTCAAATATTGTAACATGATTCTTAAAGAGAGCATTTTAGTGTTACGTACATCTAAACATTTTAACTTAAAATAATATATTCACAAAGATGGAATCATGTTGTATATGTTTTCATCTTAGCCTGATATGGTCTAAACATTTTCCTAAAAGGTATCCACATTTTCCCTTAATATAATATGTAATTGCAAATTGCTCAGGGTTGTACATGTCAATCTGGATATCCCTTCTTTACCATGACTCTTTTTGAATGGTCTTCTTTGATTGCAAACTGATCAAATACGTTTAACATTCTCCACCATTGCCCTTTCCACGTCAATACATATAATTTTATTTTTACATTAATCTCAATTTGCATTTCCTCCATTTTGAACAAAGGAATAATAAAAAAATGAAAGCAGCATTTATGACGAGGGCGGGAAGATATTTCCCGAAGGCGTACGGTTCCAGGCAAACAGCGCCTAAACGCCGTTACATGCCCTTCCGTGCAACGTGAATCTCCCGCCGTTCAAACTAACGGCATCGTTAGTCTTGAGGATCACACGCCGAAAGCCCTTCCTACGAACTCCCCCCACACCCTTCTCATCCATTTCCATCTCTCTCCTCATCTGGAAGGGCTCTCTGCCTCCGCTCTCTCGATCTGGATTCTGGACGACCTCCACCATCTGGAACCCTGACCCCCTCAAAACCACGATTACGGTGTAAAGCTCCCGTCTTTGCGTCTGCGGATCGGGCGAGACCGGATTTCGTGCGGATTTCGTCATTCGCAGCTCCGGTCGCGGTCGTTTCTGGTGGATCTTGTGGCGAATCTCGGCAAAGTTGCGTCCTTTGCTGAGGTATATAGACAGCAGGGGTTTTTAGTTGCGCCTGATGGAAGAGCACTAGGCTTTTGCCCCCGAAAGATTGGAGCTTTGTGGGAGAATGAGGAGTTTTGGGGGTTTGTGGAGGAAGGTCTTGATGGGTGCTGTGAGGTACTCTTCGTATTTTTTTTCTTGTTTCTTGCTGTTGCTAGGGGTTTGGTTGGTGTCTTGGATTGTTTTGGATTTCTTTGATGAAGAAAAGAGCTGTGATTATTGTATCGGAACTGCTGCATGAGCATGCATTTTATTTATATCTGATATCTCAAGAAATTTATATATTTCTTCTTCGAATTATTGCACAGGTCATAGTCTCTGTCCGGTAGGCCAGAAATCTTGTTCCATGTGAGGCTTCATCTTGAGCAAGAAATCCCCGTTTAGGTTTCGTGTCTGAGAGAAGCGTCCAAGACAACTAGCTTTCTGTTTTTGTTTGCCCGCAGCTTAATTACCAAGTCGGTGATAGAAACTATCACGACTTGGCTGCAGTTAGGCTATTTGCTGTGAATTTATATCAAGGTGTTTGTAGAGAATCCATTAATAGTTCTATGTGGAGCTGAGGAGTCGCGCAGTGTATTTGTTGGCTCTTTTTCTTGGTTAGACGTTGCCACAATGCAGTCCAAGGCTCGGATTCATGCTTCTGATCCGTCTAATTTTCCTGATCAGTTTGATAGGTTACCTGACTCCTTGGTTCTTTCGATCTTCAACAAGTTGTTTGACATTCGCTCCCTTGGACGCTGTGCTGCTGTTTCAAAGCGATTCAACACCCTCGTACCGCTTGTTCACGATGTCTTTGTTAGAATCGACAGAGTTGTCACTGTGGATGGAGATGCTGATGAGGCTTTGAATTCTTTGCCAAAACCCAGGAATATCCTATCTCATTTCTTCAAGGCGCTTTTCTTCAACATCCTCAAGCCGTTCAACCATTTGCGTAACTGCAACACGGGGAACAGACCTCTCCTTCCGCAGCTCTCCCACCACTCTCCTGCGCAGGTACTCAAGAATTTCACCCACATCAGGAATCTCCAGATTGAGCTTCCCGCTGGTGATGTTGGAACAGAGGAAGGGGTTCTGTTGAAATGGAGGGCTGAGTTTGGAAGTACTCTCCAAAACTGTGTTATATTAGGGGGTACGCAGATTGAGCGCAAGACTGCCTCTGATGACCAGGGATCCACGTCAATTGAGGACAATGGTAGCATACCGGAATCATTCTACACAAACGGAGGGTTGAAGCTACGTGTGGTTTGGACCATCAGCTCCTTGATAGCTGCATCAACCAGGCATTATCTTTTGTGCCCGATAATCAGAGACCACCCCACCTTGCAAAATCTCGTTTTGACGGACGCAGATGGACAAGGGACATTGTGCATGGGAGCTGAGCAGCTAAAGGAATTTAGAGAGAAGCCATTGTCAGCATCTGCATCTTCAAGCAGGACGCAGGTCCCTGCGTCTAACATGAAGCTTAGATACGCGCCGTATCTAGAGCTCCCTGAGGGAATTGGGATGCAAGGTGCCACACTCGTTGCAATCCGACCTTCCGGTGAGGGAAACAACAGCAGTAAAAGGGAAATTGAAGCATTTGTCTCTAGTGCATTCGAGGGACCTTTTCGAGCTGCGGTGAAGGCATTGATGAAGCGGCGAACTTATCTTTTAGAGATGAATGGATTCTGAATAAGAACCCGCCATGAGCTTGGCTGCCCGTACTCGGGTGAGGTCTATCGCCGACCGGTAACTTAAAAGTAACATCTACTGAACCAATATGTAATCTCTTAGTTTTCACTGCTTATCTATGTTTTTGCACTTGTACAGGAGGGGCAAGTTTTAATTTATAACAATGAGTATGCAATATATGAATAGATTAAGCATGCATCATCCACCATCTGTCTGTGATGATAATAGCTGTAGCTGTCGATAGCTATCATGGATTATGTATTTCATTGGTGTTTATTTTTTGTTTTAGCAATATGTTAGTGCTAATCATGTCAAGGTAGATTGCTTTATTATATTGTCTGAGCATAGATCAGAAGGAAAAATTTATGGGCAGAGCAGTTGAAGCCAGCACATCCTCTTCCTTGGGTAAACCTAAACCTACTTAAAGTAATAATAATGCTGAGCTATACAAGGTTGACGGGTTGCTGATATTATTGAAAATTTGAAAGGCAGGCGTGGTTGCTATTGACATGCTGTGCAACCTATTCTAAGCTTTAACTGCATGTTAACCAGTCAAAATGGTGAACCTTAGTTGATGCATAATAAAGTATATGTCCTGAGCTTATTGTGGTAACAAAAGAATATTATAGGTACATGTGCATGAGTAATATTGCTTACCTACTCTGCTCGGAATAAAGGATGGTACTGGAGAACATTCAAGCATCGCATGATCAGGTGGGTTCCTATATTCTGCAATTGCCAGCTTGGCCCATAATTGCCGGGACCATAGCTCTATGCTCCACAATCTTTTCCTTCTTATCTTGCAACTACACGGTATTCTTCGCGTGGACTTCTCTACTACTAAATAAACTAGTGTATGAGCCCGCGCTTCGCGGCGGGTTGAAACAAATACATCCATTTGTAATATCTACAAAACTATGAAATTAGATAAGATATCAAATCAAACAATAAGGGTTGAGCGTCAGACATGAGCCTCTTACATTTTTTGCATAGTATCAAAGCCCCATATGGTCCTATTCATGCTATGTTGTGCCCCATTGATGTAGACCCATTGAGTTCAAAGATAATTAAAGAAATAAATAATTATAATAATCAAAAATAAAGACGAAGGAATCCTTACATAAAAAAGTTTTTCCAAATGACTAAAAATGTAAAAAAGTATACGATGATCAATGATATAGCAAAATTTTAGTTCTGATGACAGGGGAGAGAGTGCAAGAGGAGAGGACCAAAGGGTGCTATGCAGTAGACCGAAAGAAAGAGAGTTAGGTAAAATCAAACTTTAGATAGAGTATATTTTTTCTTGAATTTTGTTTTGTATTTTATTGTTTTGTACATGATTTAAAAATGTAGTAAAATCTATTTTGATATTAATATTTGGATTTTTTGTTAATTAATTTGAAATTTTGTGATTTCTAAAGTTGAAAACTAATTTGTTTTGTTTTGTGATTTATGAAAATAGAAAATAGTTTTATTTTTAAAATATTATATATATAATTGATTTTTTATTTTCTTGTATTTTTTTATTTAAAAACTGACTTTCATTTTGGTTTTTTATTTATTGAAGATAAAAGATACTTTTAGTTTTAAAAGGGATTTAACACTATATAGTATTTTATTAAGTATTTTATAAGATTTTTGTTTTATATTTATAACATGTTTTTTTATTTAATATGAATTTATTAATTGATATTGTTTAATATTACACATTAATGGTAGGGATGTAATTACTTGAAACTAAAAGGAGCGTGCGCGAAAATTTTTCTCAAAAAAAGTGGGTATACATGCGTTAAAAGACAATGTGCGTATATGCACGCAAAAAGTATGCGTACACGTTTTAGTATTACGAATTTATAGCATGTGAGATGTTTATTATTTTATATTAATTTTGTATCAATTAAACTTTTTTGTTGATTGTAAGATATATTTTAATATATCTACGTATAGAATTTTTTAACGATTTAAGGTGTATGAAGTCTCATAGTTGACTCTTGTGGCGGGACGATAGAGACTATAGTTAACTTATTTATTAACTTAGGTGAATCTAGGCCAGAGGCAGACCTACGTCAAGGTAACCCTTTTTTGAAACACTTTGGTATTGCTCTTGGATCAAAATAAAAATAATGAATCAGAGCACATGGAGCCATCTCACTATCTTCTTACTTTTGCTTGAAGAGAAGAAAAAATATGGCAGACTAACTGATCTTTTCATCAGTTGATGAAAGAGCCCAATGCAACAAAATGCATGTTGGGTCTTTGAAACAGTTCGAATCATTTCGATACTAATTAGTTTGATCTGTTTTACCGAGAAGGTCTACGGTTCAAGTCCGTATAGCCCTATAGATTCTATATTACATTATTTGTATAGTTTTTATTTCGTCATTAGTGCTTGTTTGTAACAGATTAGTGTTGGTTCATTTGGTTTGGTTCGTCCATAGAAATGAAAAGATTACCACATACTTGTATGGATCCATAGGTA
Source organism: Ottelia alismoides (assembly GCA_037367405.1). Taxonomy (NCBI): domain Eukaryota; kingdom Viridiplantae; phylum Streptophyta; class Magnoliopsida; order Alismatales; family Hydrocharitaceae; genus Ottelia; species Ottelia alismoides. The sequence goes on along the minus strand of JAZKJV010000861.1, from coordinate 160,711 downwards.
CAGGAAAATAAAAATACATTTCTTTCAATGGATCCAATTAGTATTTATCAAATCATCCAATCTCGGACAAACAAACCCCTTCTTCTTCTTCATTAATCCTCGTGGGTTGGATGAATTCCATATAACTTTTTGCCACCCCCGATCAAAGAAAAGAATTGGTGATACATTTTTACTTAGGTATACCCAATCCCAGTCAATTTTTGAAGTGAAAATTATAACACAATCCTAACTAAAAATTACAACTTAATTCAATCGTAAGTCACATGGATCTAGTACCTATTCGGGGTCTTGTATTTTTTAAGTGGAAGTATCGACGTAATTTCATAGAGTCATTCGGTCTGAATGCTACATGAAGAACATAAGCCAGATGACGGAACGAGGAGACCTAGGATGTAGAAGATCATAACATGAGCGATTCGGCAGATTTGGATTCCTATATATCCACTCATATGGTACTTCATCATACGATTCATATAAGATCTATCTGTCTAGATATCATCATATACATCTAGAAAGCCGTATGCTTTGGAAGAAGCTTTGTTGATTGTAAGATATATTTTAATATATCTACGTATAGAATTTTTTAACGATTGAAAATCATATGTGATACTGTTCTACATTCGCACTCGTAAATTTAACACATAAAGAAATAATAATGGGTATTCACATCATTATACACATTTTATTACTGTGTTTAAACTATTTGAAAAAAGAGGGTGGATTATTTCCTTTTTCATTAGCTCACTTTACTTTGATGTAACATAATCTGATAATGTTACTAATTGACAATGCATTGTCAATGACCTTATAATATGGCTAATGATAAAATAATAAATACATATTCAAGAAGCTTGCTCTGTTAAATAATACATTAATATAGAATATACAAATAAAATAATATTTTATTTTTTAATGACTAAAAAAATAAGAAGAAAAGGAAATGATTGGATAAGAACATACTACAACAAATATAAAGTTCCTTGTAAAAATCAAGCAAAAAAATAAACTTATGGTATACAATATTTTAATTAAAAATTCATATCAAGTTGTACATTAATGAATTTTCCAAAATTGTTGATCATCTGCCTACATATTATATAGTAAATGGGTAAACATATACTTTACATATAATCATTTTATTGAATATTTATTTATAACAACATCTTAAATAATCAAAGAAAAAGGGCGTGAATAGAAGAGAGCATTGGAGAGAGAGAGATGAAAAAGGACGGAAGAGAGATAAAAGTTATTTACATGGAGTTGTGGGTGGACACGTATATTTTGTATGGAAAGAATAATGGGGATACCATACGTGGGCCACGTGCTGGAAGGAGGGGAAGGATTTGAGGAGAGTCGTTCTTGTGGTGAGAGAGAGCGGGAGAGGCTCTCATAAGCGTGGAGAGAGAACCACGTGTAAGAAGAAGGGAAGGAGTTGGGAAGAACCCAGTTTTAGTATAGTTATAGATATCTGAAGCATCGGATTTGCCATTGGCTAAATCATCCAGCAATTTGGGCATTTTTTAATGATATTCTATGCAAGAACATTTGGAGAGACTCAAATGGTGAAGCTGTTGTGTGTTTTATTGGAGCATGATGATGAGCATATTAAAGCAGCAACTGATGATGGGTATGGTTTCTTCCCCTTTGAACAACAGCACACATTCTGAGTTAGGTTAATGACCTAGTCTTTAACCATTAGAGAGGTGTGATGAGAGCAGGCATACTTGCTGTGGAAGTGGGAACCCAATTTCATTGCACTCGTCAGCAGAGCAGATACTCTGCTGTTACAGCAGTTGTTGTACGGGATGTGTGCTGATCACATGCGAGCACCATCCGATCCTCTTCGAGCGGTTCTCTGTGTTAGCTACCCCTCAACGAGGGGTTCGAAATGGAATTATTTTATTTATAACATGGTTGTCCTCAATATACACCAAGACCACTTCACTTTACTTAGTTTGTGGGGCTAAATTAATTTTGGAAACAACAGTAACTGTGTGGTTTGTAAATCATTCCATGTGAAGTAGGGCTGACTATTGAGTCACGGCTCGATGAGCCAGGTTCGGGTTTGATTCGATAAGGGTTCGTGAGCCTGTCTCATTAAGGCTATTGAGCCGAGCCCAAGTCAGAATTTTGGGCTCGACAGTTTAACGAGCCAAGCTCGAGCCAAACCTCGCATGGCTCGATAACTCAATAAGGGGCTCGATAAGAAATATATATACATATTATTTATATATCTATATACAATACAAACAAAAAAAAATTAGTCCTTTGTAATTTCCCCTCCACTAACTTTGACCCTCCCATGAGTCATGACGCAATTCTCAAAAAATCCCATTCCCGCCCACGCAGTTGCCCCCTGCCCATGCATTAGAAAATTAGTAATTTTTTTATAAGCAAATATAATGTTACAATATATATTAGAATTAAGATTTTATACATAATTTGGATAGTGGCATACTGGTAAGGAACACAATTTTTGATAGAGCAAGTCTCGAGTTCGAAACCACGCAAAACACTTTTCTACTAAAAAGTACCATTTTCCTTAACGAGCTCGACTTGGGCTCGAACCCAGACCAGGCTCGATAAGGAGCTCGGACTCGATAAGGGACTCGGCTTGAGCCTTATCGAGCCTGAGCCAGCTCGATAAGGGCTCGAGCTCATCGAACCCGAACCTAACTGGGCTTATCGAGCCCGAGCCAAGGACTGGCTCGGCTTGTTGGGCTCGATAGCTATTGTGAAGCTTTCAAGTCAAGCTTTATGGCCATATTTCCTACTTATTTTTGGGGAAGCCAAACGGCTTAGATAAATTTGGAGATGCTAAGAATTTGTAAAATCAACCTTTTAGTTGGTAGTTGGACCTTCAGTCAATGCATTAATGTCTTCTTACCATGCTTACCTGTACGTGGAATGTCCTTCATTTAGGTCTAATTTGGTTGCGAGGATAACTTTTGAATGCTAACCTTCTTGTTGATGGGTTTTTTTTGTTTGTATTTGACCTGTAAATAAGTTAGTGGATTAACATATGATTTTGGGGAGGGTCATTCTCTGTGAAGGTGTTTTTATGCAGATGGGGATATGTAGAAATCATGGTTATGCCCCTTCTTTGGAAGTTAGCTTGAGTTGGAGTGAAGGGAGAGTCAAGTTCTCCCAGTACTTTCTTAGGAAGAAATGCAATGGACATATAGAGCATTAAGAAGTGTTCTTCAGGCTGATAAGGATAGAAGGATACGTCGAGTAATCCATTTATGTCATATGTATGTCGATATAAGATTTTCATCTAAGTGTGTCACCAAGTTCCAGAAATTCATAGGCTATACTTCGTGCGCTACAATTTATTATGCCAACAAGAGCTGCACTTAATTCATCTATTATGCCAACAAGGAGGCTTTGAATGAAGCACTTCAATTTCCATAAAGGGATTTTTACATCCATAATCCTGAATAACTTCGCAATAACATTCATAACCCTGCGAAATCACGAATTACGCTTAGAACCCCGAAAAATCTTTAACTCCTACATGGCATAACCCTATGTTAGTTGCCATCTATTTTCTCCGTTAACTCTCACGGAAAAAGTTACATGTTGACAATTTTACCCTTAAAATCATATCACATTTATAAAGTATGTCATTGGTATAAAAAATCTAAGAAAACAAGATCAACAAGCATAGGAGGGGTGGGGCGCCGGGGGCTGTTAGAATTTGGCACAACGTAATTCATCACGAACACGGCGAACACGACTTGGATCAATGGGGGGGGATGTTGGTGTGCTGCTTCTTCTTTGAGCTCGGGGTGTGGCAGATGGGCAGCGCCCGCGGTGACCTCATCCACAAGGCTGTCAACAAGCTCTCCTCTTGCGGTCAGGGCATCACCCTCCAGTTTCAGACCCACCACCGCCACCAACCTGACGGCACCGTCCACGTCTCCACCGTCGAGCTCCACCCCTGCCACCCCCACTACACCCACCACCCCCCTCTGCCGAGCACCGCCTCCCCACCGTCGCGCTCCGCTACCTCGTCTCCCCTCCTCCCGGCTACCTCTCCCCCTTCTCCTGGCCCAAGTGCCGCCACCACATCCCCTCCGCCAATCTTCCCAACCTGGACCGATCCGACGGTGAGGTCTACACTTTCCCTGCCGAGGATGTCGATTCATACATCGAGGAACTCTCCTCCGTCGTCCCCATCGACGATGGCACTGTTCGCACCGCGCTCAACATCGGTTGTGGCGTCGACGGCTAGAGCGCCTACTTGTTTGAGAGGAACGTCCTCACCATGTCCTTTGGTAGTGACGATCGCGTGCAATTCGCTCTCGAGCGCACGTGCCTACTGTGATCGGTTCTCTTGGAAATCTCCAGCTTCCTTATCCTTCCATGAAATTTGATATGGTGCATTGCTCTCGCTGTCTTGTGCAGTGGACTTCTCATGATGGTATGTACCTAGATGGAAGTCGACCGTGTTCTTCGTCCTGGCGGGTACTGGATTCTGTTCGGTCCACCTGTGAATTGGTAGACTAATTTCAAGACACGGAAGCGTCCCGAGGAGGAATTTAACGATGAACAGAAGAAGATCGAAGAGATTTTCGCCTTCTTTGCTTGGAGAAGAAATACGAGGCAGATGACATTGCGATTTGGAGCAAAAATATAAGTGACCCTTCTTGCCAAAGGAAAGACCACATTTCTGTGGACCTGTGATCCTTCTACAATCTCTGATATTTGGTGAGCTGGTGCAGGAAACCAGACACTTTCCATACTTGTAAAAAAAGCATATCCCAGCTATGTTCCTTCTGAGTCAGTTAGTTTTCGTGATGCTTATGGAACTAGCCGCAAGTATGTGGGGCCTGTTGAAAAGTGTCTCCGTGATGCCGGGTTTGAAGAGAGGGTCTTCTTCGCCCTTTCACAAGCAGTCCTCAACCTTTTGAGAGCACGGGGATTACCACTGATATCCTTCTTGTTCTTCGGAATACCATTGATCGGTTACATGGGTGATGGCAACGGTGCGAAAGCCGTGGCTCGAGTGCTCTGCGGCCATCATGATGGGGAGGTGGTCGACACCGCGAGGGAAGGACGAAGGGGACAAGAATTGGAGGGGGAGGTCTGCTCGCGGGAGGGAAGGGGGACGTAGTCGGTGACGCGAAGGGAGGCGAAAGGGGAGGGGGTCGGTGGGGGCTCAATGGCAACTCGCACGAGGGGGGGAGGGGGGCAAGTTGGGTCGACACAGTGACAGAGAGAGTGGGGGCGGGTGGGGGCTTGCCCCCCCGGCTCTCAATGATAACATGTATATATGTGTATAAATATAGTACATATATAATCTAAATACATTATTTAGTAATTAAAATATATAACATATATATAATAGCCCCCCCCCCCCAAGCAATGAAAATGGATCAGATACGAATTGAATTACGAATTGAATATGTCTATTTCAATATCCATAATTCGCTTCATCTATATCAAATACGAATACGAGTACGGATATGATTCAGATATGCATTAAGGAAATCATATCCTTAAAATTACGGACACGGATCTGAATCGGATATTTATCAGTTCCAAATATGAATCGAATAAAGATCAGATCCGAATATGGATCGAATAAAGATCGGACTCAAATACGAATCGAATAAAGAGTGAAGTCAAAATATTGATTCAACAAATATGGAATCCGAATACGTATCAAATAAAGACGCATACAAATACGAATTGATTTTTTTTTATCAAAGTTCATAATGATTTTCAAAAATGATAATAAAATATAAATAAGATGTATCATGACAAAAATGAGCGTTGAGGTGACCTGCATTCTTGATGGAAAGTAAAAAGAGGGATAATGTTTCGTAGCTTTTGTTCATGCACATCCCCAAACAAACGGAAGTTTATTAATATCATTAATATATTGTATTATATAATGTATAATACTGATATAATAACATAGGATTGTTGCTTATATTAAATTAACTTATATATAAAAGAATATTAAATATTGTATTCGGATATCCGAATCTGGATTCAGATATTCAAGTCACTACCATATTCGTATCTGTATCCGGAAAATTTTTACAATCCATATCCATATCCGATCCTTATGCGATTAATATTTGGATACTGATATCCGTATCCGATAATTTTTCAAATACGGTAAATGGATATTCGGATATATCCGTATCCGTTTTCATCCATGCCCCTTATATCTCAACAAAAAAATCAATAACTAATGACTAAAAATATTTACATGTTGTACATAATTAGATAGTGGTATATCAATATATATCCATCATCGTATCTATATTAAGCGCTCACATGATATGTATTTTTAATTTAGTATACATGTAGAAATAAGGATGTTTATTTTTATTTCCTTTGCAGATACATATATGAATGAGTATATTTCTTCCATTCTTTTGATCTGAAAATAAATATGGTTTCATATATTTCTGGTGTACACAGATATAGTTATTTGTATCATCGAATCTATATGTGTATATCTTATTAATATATGTATATCAATTTATGTAGACTTGTATCAAAATATGGCATACTATTACATGTGGTGTATTGCTTTTCGGAATCACTTTCAAATACAATGATAAAAAAATTATATTATAGATTGAATTCGCTTCCAAACATCCAACCTTATAAATTGAATTTTCGATTAACGTTCTACATATCCTTCAGATTTCACTCAAATCCGATGTTATTAACAATTTTATCTTAGTGGTCATATGTCCGATCAACATTTAAGCAACTTAAATCTCAGTTAAAAAGGAATCAGACTTTATTACTATTAAATTGCAAATAACCTCATATTTGAACAAATTTTAAACGATATATGTGTACGTATAACAACAATAGGTGATTCAATCTATAATTTTTGAATTTTTGGAAACAAATTCACAAGCAATAAGCAAATTAAAACACCTCTGTTGTAACCCGCGTTACAATAGAGGATCTACTCCATATATATGAATAACTAATATGACATGATCAATTAGATAAATAATGTCTAAATACTTTTAGCCCCCCAAGAGAAAATTCCTGGCTTCGTCCCTGTGTCGGCAGCCGGGGGGAGAGGACTGAGGCGCTGGAGGAAGGTGAGGGTGGATTTTTTTCCTTTTCTTTTTAGTTTGGTTAATTTCAGTCGTTAGATCTTGGATTGGTTAGATTAACTTAGTAGTATGCTTGGGCTAACAAGCTAAGGTAACAGAGGGTTATGGATGTAGAACGGCTCATTTTTCGAGGTCTTGTATGTAATTTACGATTTTGCAGGATTATGAATGTTATTGCAAAATTACTCAGAGTTGTGGGTGTAAAAATCTCTTCCGTAAAAGGAGCTATGCTAACCATGGAATCTAACTCTTCGTATAACCAAAAAAAGGAGGTTTGTTATATATAAAGAGTATGGAAAAATATCTTGTTGGTACTAGCTTGAGGTGCTTCATGATATTGAACTTTAAGCCGGATTCCTCTTAGTTTCCCTAGCTATAGGTGGGTAGGATATAAATCACTCTACATGCATCTCGTTCACATCGTGGACAAAAATCCATAAAAAGATAAAAAAATGTCATGAAATCTAACTCTTCTTCCTATATTTATACACAGATACTCGTACTTAAGTTTTCAATACCTTATATAAATTCTAAATTTATGTACGTGGATATGCATCAAGTGCTAACATATTATCTCTATATAAATTAAGTTGGGTTCTTCTTCCCGACTTTAGACACGTGTCACCATCATACTCTTTCTCCTCCTATGTCTCCGCTCCCTCTTTCTCTCCCACGTTTCTCATCTCCGCTCGCTCCTCGCTCACGTCTCATCTTAACTTCCTAAAAGATACTTTGCAACGGATTGGAGTTCAAATTAAAAAAATATAGTATTTAGTTGAAAGGAAATTTTTAAAAACTCCAACATAATAATATTTGAAAAAAAAAACAAATAATGATGGGATACACCAACTCTTTTCAGTGCTCATTTGCCCGCTACCTCCCCCCTTCTTCCTCCAAACGTGACGTACTTGTCATTTTGAACAACATATTTCTTATTCAAAAAACTAATATATTTATATAGTAGAGAACATTCGCAGCTAGATTTTGACAATCAAATATGTAGTTTTAAATCAAATGTCGAGCGGAAACCTTCGTCTTCAGCTCCATACTGCTGCTCAAAAAAGTAGGGATGTTTGCTATTCGAGTTTAGTGTTCATGAATGCCCACTTATTCGAGTAGGGTGGAAATCAAATGTCAACATCAGCTTTTTTATTAAGATCACTTATTATGATGCTACAAGCATTAATTATTTATAATAGTCTTTATGTACTCGAATAATTTTTACATAAAAATATTTGAATCCTTTCCACTTGAAATCCTATGCATCTATTATCCATTTACCATATTTTTTATTTTCTATGTTTATTTAAAAATTCAGACCTTGGACTTTTTAGGTCACGTTCATTTAGAGAATAAGCACTGGAATAAGGGTCAATTCACCGCTCGGTGCGGTTTTCAAGAGTACGACTATTTCCATCCACATCTCATTATTTCACCTTATTCCATCCTTATTCATATCTTTATTCCACCTTACCTACTTTTATTCTACCTTATTCTCTTTATTCATATCTTTCCGACCGAACATAAAATAGATCATTATTCTCCTCATTTCCCATTTTATTCCTATTTATTCCCAAACCCCCCTTAGGCTTTCCATATTTACATTAAAAAGTAAACCTCATGAATGGAATCCTCGTGCAATGTAGAAATGAATTTGAACGGATAATATTATATAAAAACTATTGGTGCAATATAGAAATCAATTTGAACGGATAATGTTATATAAAAATAATAGGTGCAATATGTAATTAAAATCAATGTTTTAAGTCAAATTGATACCGAATCGAAAACTTTGCTGAAAAGTTCTGATTGAGTTGAACCATGAAATCGAATATGTTCAATCAGTGGTGACATCATCATTTTAAAAATCGTATTGAACCGAACCAGTGAGAAAGGTGGGGTTGAATCGACTAATCGAATCGGAATAGATTAAATTATGTATAAAATACATGCTAAAATATAGTTGAAATGGATATAAATTACATGTCTAACGCATATATATATATATATTATAGTATACGTAAACTATATTTTTAATATGTAACATTAAATATTATACATATGGATATATATATATATATAATATTTAAATAATACACTCAATAGAAGGACAACCGTTTAAGTTATACTTAATACAAGAACTTGCGGTGGAGTAGCTGGTTAATGGGATGATGTGGGTTGTTAAAGGTCATGAGTTCAAATTAAACAGTGATGCTTATTTTGAATAAATTCAAAATAATTGTGGTTCAATTTCTATTGAATCAAGTTCAACATGGTTTGAAAAATTCAACTAATCCAGTTATTGGACTAGAAAAATTTGACATTCGGACTGAAATAATGCAAATCGATTAACCAAACATGTTCAGGCCCATTTCACCGGTCCAACCGGCCAGTTCGGTATGATTTTCCAAACACTGATTAGAATAAAAACCGTTGTAGGAAACTCGATGATCGATCATCAACATCGGGAACCACCTAACCACTACCACACAACCTCAACCAAAAGGGAATGAGCTTCGTTTCTCTTTGAGATTCTTATGAATTTCATTTCTTTGAGATTTCTATGGGTTCATTCAATTTAGATACATTATTCACGTGATCAGGGTTGGGGTACGCTTCATGTTTAAGACTTGGGGACAAGACTTCCTTTGAGATTTTATAATGTGAGATCTTGATGTATCTAATGCTCACTAAACTTTAATTTCTGACATGATCGAGTATTCAAATTGAACCTTGATCCATTCTATCTTGTAGTGTCATAGAGATATTTCCAACGAGCCTAAGAAGGTCAAAAATGGACATCGTATTCAAAAGTTACACACGAAAATAGGGTGGTTTACGACTTTTGGGTATGGAATCGAACCCGGACCCTAACACTATATAAGGCTAGGTGGCTCAACTACTTAGCCATTCTACCCGAGCTTGTTGGGGCACCATCGGAAGCTCAACGGAGCTCCGCTGCCGTCGTTGCAGTCGACTTACGATCGACAAGACGAGGGCACCAATGCGAACATGATGGTGGGGTCCATTCATAGATCGCCGAAGCATCATGCCATTTTTGGGATGGGTGAGGAATGCAGGAGCACCCTTCGAAGGTACGGAATTTTACCCCATCACCTTGCTATTGGTCCATATGACTCGTTTACATCTATTTTGTGTTGATTTGATGCATGGATCATCCGTACCTTCTCATGCAAAGATGGATACGAAAATTTATCATCGTGTTCTTTTCTTTTTCTGAGTAAACCATGTATCACATGTAGATAAAAATTATATCACTATGATGTGGGTGGAGCGAAGATCATACATATGTTCTTGGATCGAAAATCTGAGCACATTTATGTAAGACGTGTTACTGGGGTATATTGTCACGATCTTGTTCCCGGGTCATCGAATCTTCCCATATCCGGATCTGGTTACTTAGCAATAATTTATTCAACAATCACAACTAACACTCGAACAGCCTGCAATCAAAAATACTCAGAAGAAAGTATTTTAACACTTTTTCATTCACATAATAAGATTCACATAAAACATTGTTCCACTATAACCATTTACATGTACATCAGCTTGAAAGGAAAATACACAAAAGATTACTAACTACCTTATAGAGAAAAGCTATTGTGGCTGGTTGGATGACTATGTTAACTGGCTGGATTATTAAAGTCCTTGCGCTTGTTCACTGACACATGTTGGGTTTCCATCAATCATAGGATAAAAATTAGCGAATGCTAAGTAACGAAGAAGAGAAAAGCAAACAAATTGTGTAATTTTTTTCAAAACTTGTTATCATAAAAAGTTTCATTCCTTCTCGTTAAATTAAGTCATATTCCTTTCTATTCCACAGCAGGGATTAGTCCCATTCTTGAACTTCGAAGCTGTGGACACTTCGGGATTGGAGATTGTGTTGATCTTGGTAAGCTTATGCTGCAGCACGTCGCCTCAATCAATCCTCCAATACTACCCTGACAATTTCCTTTTCTTTTATTAATCAGGGTCTCAAACCATCAGCTTGGAAAACAAACGAGCACACCATCCTCGAGGATTCGGTTGCTTAAAACCTCAGACAAACATTATAACCTAGCGGCTTAAATACATATTATCGTGACCCAGCCGCTATTGAACCACCCGTGCCTCCACATGGCATGACCACATCTTTCGTCATTCAACCTGAAGATATTGGCTCCTGGTACCACGTGTTGCAAATTATTCATTTCGTGGGCACTTATCATAACAGGGCAACCGTGTACCACCTAGGTAGGGAAACGTCAATACGAGTTTCTTCTAATAAACCTATATGTTGCATGCCCGACCTATAGTTCTACTCCCAGTCATCCTTAACGTGACACACGATCCTTTTCAGAATCCAACTCAAACCACATCAATTCCCATGATGTAATTCTTTCGTTAAGTCTTCGATTTGCATAATCAGCAATACTTAATATAGACGCGCATATATATATATTATTCATATGCATATATACTCATATTTGTACCTATTTTAACTCCCAAATCCTAACTTTCCAAGCCACTGCATCAATTCGATGCTTAAACCTTATTTTAGTGGGAATCACAAAGCAACTCTTCAGTCTTTCTCAAAAATAGCCAAAATTAAGGTTTTTCGTAGCAAAGAACATAAAATCAAGAATTTCAATAATCTCGTATGAAAATCCAATAGCAAAAGAAAGGATTTCGTTATCTAATCGAGCTTTCTCTCGTGTATGTAATGCTTTATCGTGTTTCGTTTTCAGAAAGGATGTTTTAAGGCTCCTGAAAAGATCAAGTTTCATTTTCGTATCAAAAACGTTAAGAACGTGTCAAGAACGCGAAGAACGAACGAAGAACACAAAGAACGTGAAGAATACGAAGAACGCGAAGAACATGAAGAGCACGAAGAAAGCCACAACATATTTTCTCTTGAAATTTCAACAGAGCTTCCCCTTATACAGGGTGATATTTCTCGGAAAATTTCTGCAGAGTTTTCCCTTATATCAAGACATATTTCAAAATAAAAATGAAAAAGAGTTTCCTCTATAAAATCAATCGAGAGGAAAATAACAGCGAAACTGAAATAATATAATCAAACTGCAAGCGATGGAGAATCGGTAGATACCACGACTCTTAGGTGAGTGAATGTGTGACGAATCACAGGGTTCACTGACGCGCATAGCCATCCGCACCTAAATAGGGTATTATACGGATTTCTCCATCAAAATAACTAAAAAAGGTAGAAAAGAAAGAACAATAAGCACTGGAGAATCGGTAGACACCTCACGTCTTAGGTGAGTGAATGTGTGACGAATCACAAGGTTCACTGACGTGCGTAGCCGCTCGCACCTAAGTAGGGTGTTACACAAATTTCTTCTCGAACCGCAATAGGAAACGAATCGGAAAGAAAGATGAATCAAGAACAAAACTTGGAAGAAAAGAGGATGAATTGAAAGTCTAGCTTACGAAACAAACTAAGAGAGGATCATACCTTCCTCCTCCTCGTTCTCCCGGCAGCGCTTCGCTAGCATTCTTTCCCTGCCTTCCACTCCTCCTCCTGACCTCTCAACCCTAACCCTTGGGTGGCGGTGGTAGTGGAAATCATAGAGAGTGAATGGGTAGGGGGTATTTATAGGCTCAGAAGCCGCTAACCATGGTTAGTAAACCATGGTTTAGCCCGTGGCTTTGGCACATGATTTTGGCCAAAACTTATCCGAAACTTAGGACTCAAGTTAGAATATTACAAAGGATTCTAGATTTGCTAATGACGCTTAATTACACTAATCGTGATTAACTTTCACTAATCGCGATTTAACTTTCGCGGCTTACGTTTATCTTTTGCTAACTATTAATTAGTGTTTACTAATGATCATTAGCGATTTTCAATGCAACATTAGTTTCTTTAATCATGCTTAATTAGTCTTTATGACAGTCATTACAAATTAATGATGTCTTAACCCTCCTTACTTCTCTTTCTTCCGAAAATCATAACAAATCGAAACGAAGTTCGATTCACACGAAACAAATTCCGTTGGTTTTCTCTTGACGATTCGGATCTTATGATATTAGATCCGAGAGATGTCAAATTCATGGCTTTACATATATAGTTACCGAAATATGTTTAGGACGATTCCGAGAGATACGTATATTGCATGTCGATAAAAATTATACCACTATGATGTAGACGAGATGATGATCACATGCACATACTTGGATTGTATATCTGAACAAGTGTTCCGGGGTATCTAGTTATTGTGACATGTTTAGGATGATTTTAGGAGATCCATATATCGCATGTAGATAAAAATTATATCATTATATTGTGAGCGAGATAAGGACCGCATGAACTTGCCCGGGTCGAGGATCATGGCAATTTCATATGGTACGCATATTTAGCAATTTTTCATATTATATTGATAAGTTAGAGACTGATTTACAACCTATCCGATCTCTGTATCTCAATTAACATTTTATTCATATTACTAATCTACTGGATGAAATAAAAAATGTCTAAACTTAACCGTTAAGCAATAACCTAGTTGTAGTAAGATCCTCTAGATCTAAATCTTGATTAGTTGAAATAGAAATCAATGCTAGACAATCTAGATCATAACTTAGTTAGAAATGATATGGTTAATAAGTGAAAACATGATGTCATCATCTATCTCCATATTTGAATGTGTGGTAGTCTACTCTTCAATTTTCATCAAGGATTAAGACGAGTGGCCAATGAGGGTCGATCACTCGAGTTAGTTACTCGTCTTGGTTCTATTAAGGAAGTTATAGGATGTGGTTAACAAAGGAGGTGTTCTTACCGATTTATCCAGTATTTAAAGAAAATAGAAGGCAATCGTAGATCTGGCTATAATTTGATTTGAAAACTGGACCCTAAATTTCAGATCTTGCTTAAGTTGTGCCTACCGTTGAAGATTCTTATCGATGTGTAGTGGTTGTCGAGTGAGTTGTCTCAGTTGGTCCTATCATACTTGTGTTAGGTTACTAGAGAAAGAGTTATGCTTACAACAGTTAACTTGGTTGACTATGATCGATTCTGGAAATCAAAAGAACTTGTAAATGAAATGAGAATAGTGAATTGAGATGGAAATGGAAAGGTCAGTAAAGGTAACTTTTGGGAACTTAGTTAAAATACATCATCTTCATATATGCCTACGAAGGCATCCCAACCCTAAGATACTATGTATCTTGGAGTCATACTGTAGTACCTCATGGTCAAGACCACGACTATTTCCTTCACAAATAAGAATGTGGATCAATGACTAATGATAACAACCTTAGATAAATATAATAACCTAAGTGTTGGTGTTCACTACTAGCATTACATGTGAGAGAATGTTCACGTTCTTGTGTATTTGCTTCAGTTGTCTTTTTAGTTTTTAATTTAGTTTATGTAGTTACCATTGCTCGTTACTTCTTCCCAGCTACTATCACTGCTTTACTTTTTATTAAAATATTTTTGTGCTGGGCAACTTTTCTCATAACACGCTCTTTTTCATGTGGTACAAGATGTTCTCTGAACCAACCACTGCAAGTGTGGGAGGTTTTGTTTTCATGAGGTGCTTACAGGACTGTGCTACACCATAAATGGTGCGTGTTCGTTTGCAGTTGTTGGTTATGTGGTGTCCCCCGTGCGGATCCGAGATACCTGTTTACACATCACCAATAGCATCATGTTCGTTAGAGATTGCATTAGATAACGAAAATGATGGAAAATTTTTCGTGCTTTCGAATGACATTCACATTTAATTAACAAACCATAGAACTAACAATGTGTAATTAATTTATGTTGCATTAATTTCCATACAAATTTACATGTAACAAAAGAATATTATGTATATGTGTCTCAAATTGTAGTAGAAGAGAAAGAAAAGCATTTACATTATCATGAACAAAAGCTATGGCATGCGTACCTGGCAATAATAACTGTCGAAGCTTAGGTTCAACTCTCCTATTACCACGATGCAGATGTTTTTCCTGCAATCCATGCATTAGGTAGACAGAACGCCAACAAATGTTGAGCACATCTAATTAATTTTAAAAATAACTAGAAATTTAGTGGCTACAAAAGAAAGCATGTAGATAGACAATTAAATTTAATGAGCTATTTGCATTAAAACTGTTTTTCAACCTATTCGGTATGTGAATCCCCATCTTGCTCATCCTACCTCAATTACCTAATTTTAATACTTTTATATATAGAGTATACGATCCATATTTAATTTATCACTTTTTTTTATTAATTATAATTCATGTTTGATGGATCTTAGTAATATGTATGACGAGTCTCTGATCTGATCATTGTCTTTATTAAATGCTTATAATGATCGAGGTGATCCATATATCTTGATTATTTAATGATTAATATGATCGAGGTGATCTAGATCTCTTTCCTATGTTTATAAGTCATGTGGATGGATCATAGTAAGTGTAGATGATGAGTCTCGTATTCTGATTCTTTTCTAGTTAAATTTCTTAAGCTTACTGGATAATCTGTGATCTTGGTCTGAGTGTGACCTCACACTATGAATTTAAGATAGTAAGGAAGCTCTAACATTGGGGTGCCTCCGTAGGCATGCGGTGGGGTAAAATACATCTTAACTAAGTTCTCAACATATCCACTAGCTTCTATGACATTTGTGGTAGTATCTCTTAGTCTGATAAGGATGATTTTCATAATATGATCTTTTCTCTCTACCAGGACTTACTGGTGGAACAATAACTAGCTTAACTAAAATCAAGCTCAACTGTAACTAAGCTCAACCGTATCCAACTTAAATGTAATCAAGCTCTACTGTATTCAATTCAACTATAATCAGGATCCATTGTATTCAACTCAACTATAATCAAGCTCTACTGTATTCAAATCAACTGTAATCAAGCTCCACTGTAACCAATTCAAGTGTAATCGATCTCAATATGGTTAACTCAAATATCACCAAGCTCAATCTGTAACCAACTTAATTGCAATCAATCTCAATCTGTAACCAATTCAACTAAAATCAAATTCATTTGTAACTCTACTTAATTATAACAAACCCAATTCTAGCCAATCTCAAATGCAATCAACTCAATTGTAGCCATCGCCAAGCCTAATGGTGGAATGGTTACTAAAACTCAAGCGGTGAAGAAGTCTTCTCAGAGACCCTTCCATCTTTCCCTCTAAGTGGAATTATGATCCAGTAGAGGGATAGGTCTACTCCAAAACTATGCCACAGAGGCGGGTGGGAGAGACTTTCCGAACAAATCACTGCAGAAAAATCGGCTCGACCAGTATGGGCAAATGAGCCCGAAAACCCAAAATCGATGGCCCTCTAGCTTAGGCACCCTAAAGAACAAGGGTCAGTGGAACTAGTCTTAAAAGAAAATATGTGGATCCCAAGGAGGTGTAAAACTGTGAGCGCTCGAGAAAAAAACTCAAGAAAAGATTGGGATCCGAGACTCGCGTACTAAGTGGTCGCTACCTTAATTGGGCTTCTTATCTCCCGCCCAGGTGAAGGTCACTGCATCCTCACACAGTTAGGTGTAAGGATCATCATGATTGATACTCTTCATTATCAGTTATCACTGAATCACCATTATTGACTTGATTCCTCATTCTTTCTTAATCTTCTCTATGGTTGATTGTACAAATCTTGGTCTTTTAGTCAACGATCTTACTGATATCACTGATTCACCATCAATTTCACTTATTTGTCTATTTTTCATTCTCTACTATAGTTGACTTTACAAATCTAGGTATTTTACCACCACCAATCTTTAGTGATATGTATAAATAGTAGATTATACTCAAGGATCAATTGATTGAGGATTGCTATTCCCAATGATCTTAGAAAATCATTTGTTAACTTCATAAGAGATAGGTATTAATGTTTTAATAGTTATATTTCAATCTCTTATATAAGGTCATGAGATTAGAAGGTTCTTTGGATATCGATCAAAGTTCAGATTGATGCAAGATTTTCAAATTCTTGTCATCTTTAAATCATTAGAGTTAGAGTTACTCATTAGATCTGGATTAAGTCAAATTTTATGATCAAATTCACGGAAAATCTCTAGTTCTTTTCATCATTCAAAGCATGAATCTCATAACCTGCTGATTGGTCTAAATCAAGATCAATTCCGTAAAAATTTCCTAATTCTTTCATCCTTTAAAAATCCAATATCAGGACCTATAATCCGATCATAATTTTAGATTTAAAACTCTCAATTCAATAACTTTTAAAGAGCAGAATCTTCATGCAAAAACCTCCAATTTGATCTTAAAAAATCCAAAATTAAGAGTTATACTCTGAGATTTAGAACTACTTATTAGATCTAAACTTAGTCTCAATTTGCATGCTAATCCATTCCAAATCTCTAAATTTTGATCATGAAAATAGTGATTAATTAGTACTCTAACTCTTGACTTACATACAAATCACCCTTAATCTCTCCTCAGTTAACATGAAACCAAAGGTATGAAATTATGTTTAATTCCTTGCAAATCATCCTCAAAACCTCACCATTCAAGCATGCAAATCTAGAACTTTTTAGGTCTGATTTTTAGTTCTAATTACATGCAAAATACATCAAAATTTTCATCAAATCAGTCATTAATCTGTAGCTATTTAATGATCTGAAATTGGACTCCAATACATACAAATCACCTCCATTTACTTATCTTTTAAATCATGAAAATTGTGGCATATAGTGGTCTGATTTTTGGTCACATTCATGCCAAATTACCACCAATTCTTTAGATTCTACGGCATGATCTAGTACAATAACAGTGGTATGAATTTATACTCAAATTGCATGCAATCACCATCAAATTGCCCTCTTTTAAACATGAAAAATATAGCAATATATGTATGAGTTCTGGATTAAATTGTGTGTTATTCATCCATTAACTCTTATCTTTTAAATCCTAAAATATGTAGCACATTTTAGTCTGAAATTAGCATCAAAATCATGTTAATTCTTCACATTTTCATCAATAAGCAGGAACAATTTTAAGGGTTTTGATTCTTATTTCTAATTAGCACGGAAGGCAGCTAGAGGGGGGGATTATACATTGGATCTCCAAGGTTTGGAGATCAATTTGCATGCAATAGCTTCATCTGGGGAAGGAGAGCAGCAGCTGGAAGTGGTTCCATCTCTTGGAATTGGACAACTTGGGTTGTGTTTGGCTAGAATTTGAGAAGAAATTAGAGAGAATAAGGGGGAGGGGTTGGTATAAATAAGGAAAGGAGTGGGGACTTTAGATGAAAAGTTGAGAAAGAAGGGCCAAGTGGGGGAAAAAAAGCAAATGTCACTGTCGAATATCACAGAACAACAAAAAATTAACTTTTTTTAAATCAATTTATCTTTCTCATTTAGAACATTGAAATTGTCTGCATTCTCATCTCGAGTCTCGGATTTTGATGTACATAAGCTCATTTTGACCGTCTCTGAATGATGATAGAAATGAGTATAACATTCATATACTTCGGATCGAAGATAAATTCCTGAAATTTTCGAAATACGATCTTGGTTTGCGACTAAATTTTGTGACTTTAAATTATCATACGACCTCCGATCGATGAATTCTCGATTTTGTTGATCTTATTTTGTCGAAATTGATCTTAATGGTGGTCTCAGTTTGTTTTACGGTTTGAATTTCACGCCGTAGCTTTTTATGATGGCATGGATTACAATGCGATCGACTTCTAGTTGATTTTTCCCGAACAAAATGTCATAGGTTAGTTGTTACTACTTCCGATTTACTTTGTTTACTTGTGAAATAATCCGATACATGTATTTTGTTATACTTTAACATATTGGTATCTGTGGAAATGGTTGTTGTTATATTTGGTGATATATCAATCGGAAGTAAATGCAACATATTTACTTCCTTTTACTTTGCTTATTCTCCTGCTAATCTGCTTATCGTATTTCGAATGTGAATCGGATGCTTATGAGTTGGTTGCCAAGTATAAAGATCCTGAGCCAGGGTGTCACAATTTGGTATCGTAGCCCATATACTCTATCATTCTCAAGAACATTATATTCTCATTGGTATTTAAAATATGAGATAGTGTCCAGAGTCTTCTAATTCTAACATGAGTCCAAGCAGAAATGCATAAGTAATATACCATGTCCATGCCTCTCTAAGTTCTTGAACAAGTATTAATTTCATGGTTTGCTTGTAAGACCATGCTGACTCAAGTAAGTCCTAATATGGCATAGTAGTTGTCCTTGGTTGTTCAGACCACTTGGAGGATATAGAGAAGATGCCCTAATAATAGGACAACTCGTAGTATTATCCCTCTCGTGAGGAGACAGATAGTGTCTGCCCTTTGATGTCTCTAGATTTGGAAGGGGCCAGGAATTTGGATGTTTTACAAAAGAATCAGAGTATATACATGACATATCATAGAGCATTGTATCACAGTTCCGCATCTCTACACCAGACAAGGTAGAGCTACGAATGGATTGCGTGTCCAAGGTGCTCAGAATGTGAATCCCTACTGGATCATCATTACTCGTTATTTTTATCCTCGTTTAATAAGAACTTCATGAGAAATCTTCACGAATACCGCATCTTTAAGATTGAACCTATATGTGTATAATTAACCTATTTTCTAACCCTAATATTATTGTATTTTACTTATTAACATTTTCCTTATTTTTATATTTTATTAAAACCATTAAAAATCACATTAATTCTTGTTTATATTTATTTTAACTTGTAAAGGTATTAAAAATACAAAAAAATCTCAAAACCATAAAAATGGTGTTTTTTACCTTTTAAAAATACTCCCAAAAATATACTTTTGTGCAAATGACTTTTTTTGGCTTTTTGACCAACATGACACTTGTAGATCTCATTGAGACATACAACTTTCATGTTTTGACTTTTTCCTAATTCAGCTTCCTTTTATGTCTTTTAGAAATTTTTTATTAATTTTGAATTTTCTAGAGCGACCACGTGGCACCCTATGGGCCGCCCAAGTACTCGCACCAACTCTCGCCACCCGGCATGCCTCTTGTCCATTGGATCACCCACTTTCGCTTACATCTTGGCCCTACATCCGTACTTTCATCCTTAACCCTCCGATGTAATCCCAGATCATATCCAGGCCATCCACAACCTCCTCTTCCTTTGCCATTGGATGACGTTGACATCCAATGGCTCTTCCTCCTCTACCATCTCCATCCTTGATCTCGCTCAACCTCTATCTGGTCCATCCGCTCCCGCTCTACCAACTACCTCTTCCCTCCATCCATGTCCCTATTTGGATCGTTGGATCGCAAGATCCAACGGTCTAAAATCTACCATCTACCTCTGTGACCCCCCTCTCCGTCAGTTTTACCTCACGACACCTCTGACCCCTTCCATTCAACCAATAAAAGAAACAACATCATCAACATATAGTCTCAGTCATTATTACTGAGTGTACATGTGTAAACATGCACTAACATGACGTGGACATGCATATAACTCAGATTTGCTTCAAGCGAACAATGCAACTGATTGTTCATTTGCCAACACATTGCAAGAGCACTTCTTACCTCACCATATATGGGAATGGGACACCAAGCATAGGCAACAAATTTGAGATTTTGAGAGTCACACTTTGCATGATGAAAAGAATAGGAGATTTTACATGGATTAGCTCACATAATTAGATTTAAACCAAGATTTAGTGGGTAACTTTTAATCCTCTGATTTAAATAAGAAAATTTGGGAATCTATCATTGATATAAATTTGAATCCAGATCTAATGAACAACTTCTAATCTCATGATTTGAAAAATGAGATCATTGGGGCATTTTCATACAAGTGACATATAAAATCTAGATCAATAAGCATACTGCCAAAATTTGAGATAGTCTATGATCAATGACTAAAAATCTTCGTGATCAATCATTTAGATATGAATCAGTAATTATGGATCACTATTCAATAAGATTGTCAACAAGATGCCTATGTCTGTAAAGTTAATCACAACAGATATTAAGAAAGGACGGAAAATTAAATCAATGTGATGATTCAATGATGTCTAATAATTAAGAGTGCCAATCATTATGACCTTTACACCTGACTGTGTGAGGGTGCGGTAACCCTTAGCTGGGCGGGAGATAGGAAGCCCGGTTAAGGCAGCAATCGCTTAGTACGTGGGTCTAGGATCTCAGTCTTTTTCTCATTTTTTCACAAGTGCGTGCAGTTTTTATGCCTCTATAGGATCTATAGGTTTTTCTAAAGACTAGTTCCACTAACCCTTATTCTTTAGGGTATCTAGGCTGGTGGGCCCTCAGTTTTGATTTTTTTGAGCTCGTTAGCCTGTAACGGTCGGGTCGGTTTTTCTATGACTTTTCCAGAGAGTTTCTCTCACCCATCTCAGTGTTGTAGTTTTGGAGTAGACCTATCCCTCTACTGGACCGCACTTCCACTTAGAAGGCAAGACGGAAGGGTCTCTTACCTCACAGCTTGAGTTTTGGTTACCATTCCACCAATAGGTTTGGTGATGGTTACATCTGAATCCTCTATGGCTACATCTAAATCAGTTACAATTGAATTTGAAAGAGTTACAATTGAGCTTGGAATTTGTTATAAATGAGTTGGGCTAGAGTTGAGATTGAGGTTGGTTACATTTAGTTGGTTACAGTGAAGATTGATTTCAGATGATTTGAGTGCAATTGAGCTTGGTTATGATTGTGCTCGATTTCAATTGAGCTAGTTATTGTCCACAAGTAGTTCCTGACGAAGAGAAAAGATCATATTATGAAAATCATTCTTACCAGACTACGAGCTACTACCACGGTTGTTAGACGTAGCTAGTGGACATGTTGGAAACTTAGTTAGGATGCATTTTACTCCACTGCATGCCTATGAAGGCATCCCACCTCTAAGGCTTACTTGCTGCCTTAGAGTCATAGTGTGAGGTCTTACACAGACGAAGACTACAGACTATCCACTGAGCTTGAGAAATTCAACAAGAAAAAAAATCAAAACACCAGACTCATCATCTGCATTTACTATGAATCATCCACATGATTCATAAACATCGAAAAGAGATCTGGATCACCTCGATCATTATAAGCATTTAATAAAGACAACGATTAGATCAGAGACTCATCATCTATATTATTAAGATCCATCAAACATGAATTATAATAAAAAAAATGACAACTTAAATATGAATTATATAATCTACATATAAAAGTGTTAAAGTTGGGTAATTGGGATAGGATGTGTAAGTCCGGGGATTCATTTATAAAATAACTTGAAACATGTTCTAATGCAGGTAGCTCTAATTTTAATAGTCAAGAAATATTTACTTGCTTCCTTTTGGAGCCACTAAATTTCCTGCTATTTTTAATTAATTAGATATGCCCAATATTTCATTGATGTTATTTTCTCCGTATTACATGGATTGAAGGCAAAACACCTGCATCGTGATATTGGGAGAGTTGACCCTCAGCTTCCACAGATACTATTGGCAGGTACACATGTTGTAGTTTTTGTTCAGGATATTATAAATATTTTCTTTCTCTTTTGCTACAATTGGGGTACATGTACATTATGCAGTTTTTTTGTTACATGTTAAATGCTATGGAAAATTATGCAATAGAATTGGTGATATATTGTAGTTTTTTGGCTTATTAGTTAAATATGAATGTCATTCGTAAATGTGAAAAAATTTCTCCAGTTTTCAGTACTCGAATGCGATCTTTAGCGAACATGATACTATAAGTGATGTGTAAACGGGTATCCCAGATCCGCGGGAATATTCATCATACTGGGGAGGGGAAATAATGGGAGGAGTGGAGAAGGATGACGGGGAGGAGTTGGTGGAAAGACATTTCAATAATTTTTTTAAAAGTAATCTCTTGTATCCCCAAAGTTAATGTTCATTTACGTTGGGATGGACGATAACTAACCTGAGGGGCATAAGTGATCATTGTAGAAGAAGTCGGGGGCACAACTCATATTTTGAAAAAGGGAGGGGCATAACTGATATTGCAATATCTCAGAGGAGTACAAGTGATAAAATCTCTGTATCATCTTAATAGTCTCACAAAATAAGGTTTTTATCAGTTGTCCCCCTTTGAGATATTGAAATATCAATTATACTCCTTCCTTTTTTGGAATATCAATTGTGCCTCTGACTTCTTATTGTTCTATCACATGTACCCCTTGGGTTAGTTGACATACATCCCCAATGCAAAAACAGACGTTAACTTTGAAGACACAATAAATATTAACTTAAAAAAGGGTTGAAAGGTCTTTCCTCCCCTCCTCACTCTCTCCCTCCTCCCTCCTCCTTTTCCTCCGTCCCTAGCCTCCTCCTCCTCTCCCCCTCCTCTCCTCCGCCCCCAGCCTCCTCCTCTGCCTCCATCACCCCATCCTCCTCCCCCCTCTCCATCCTCTCCTCCACCCCAACCTCCTCTTCCCCTCCCCCTCCACCGCCCCTAGCCTCCTCCTCCTCCTTCACCTCCTCCCACAACCTCCTCCTCCCCCTCCTATGACCCAACCTCCTCCTCCTCCCCTCCCCATCCTCTCCTCCACCAATGCTTCCCTTGCAATGGGACTCCTCTCCAACCTCTCATTCGCCCCTCGCCTCCGCCATGGGTGCCAACTCCTCGTGGCCTTCTCCCTCATTGGCTCCGGCCACCTCTCCTACCCCTATACATTGTGCCTCATCCTCATCGAAGGTACTCTGTTTCTGCTCCTCTCAACTACTGACTTTCGATCGTGCCTCACGTGCCTCATCCCACAACCCATTTGCCTCGCAATGGCTGGGGATCAAATTATTCTTCGTCTTCATTGGGCTGCAGTTAAAAACTGATATTGGATTCGTCAGCCCTGGCAATTCCATGATATTCACGCTTATGGCATGTAAGTATACGTCACCAGAAACACGGGATTGCGCTAGCAGTAAACTCCAGAGCCCCAGATTCTGGCTCGACATTGCCGAATTCTTGTTGATTGTGGTCTGCAGATCGTGGAGGATCAAAGGTGAAATGATCTACAGCGCTCCCTCATCAAAGTGGCGCCGTGGATCATAGGCACATGGGCTACTCTTTTTCCGACGCCCCCCTCTGGAGAGGAGAGGTACGGATACTTCAGAAAGATTTTCTATTTCCATTTCATCCGATCGACTGCTGGTGCAGCTGAGTTCAATAAATTCCACTGGCTGATAGTGCGGATTGTGCTGGCCATGCTTCTCTACGTCAAATTGCTCAACATGACCAGTATAATGTACTCGTTGACGGAGCTCGGGGGCTTTGTCAGAGAATCAAGGGTTTGAAGGCGAGTATGCCGCATCCTTGATCGATGGGGGTGTGACAGTTGTGGGGGCATTGCGTGGGACATCGACGATTACAACGTCGAGGGAGAAGGAGGTCGGGTGGAGGGGTTGGGGAAGGAGGAGGGGATTAGACAATAATGCCCCTCTTATCGCACCACAATTTGAAAAACTATGGTTAAGTTCAACTCATTGACGACTAAAGCAACAGAAGAGTACACGTGTAAAACGACAAGAAATCATGGGTACAACTGGTATTCCAAAAAGAGAAAAAAACATAACTGATAATGGAATATGTCGTATGAAGCCAATTGATAAAATCCTAAAAAAACACATGCATCGGAATTAATCAATGATATATACTCCTAGTAGTTCCAAAGTTTGGTATTAACCATACCACAAGATCCTTAAATATATTTTTGGCAATATTGTGCAGACTTTAAAAGAAATTCCCACCTCCATGCTTGTTGGAAAGGTTCGTCCTATAGAACACATGATATTGATAGCTTCGTCTATCCGTTGAATGGAGACCGCCGGTAGCCCGGTACCATCCGTTAATTAAAAAATAGACATAAACATGGGACCCGCAGCGGAAGCAGACGTTCGATTCCCTTCCTAATGCGTATGTGGCTCCAAAGGCAGCGCGCAGCGTTCCACTGAAACGAGCGGCCTCACTCCCTCGTCCACCTCCCGCTCTCGTAGCGCCTCTCCCCTCCACAATCAGCAACCTCGAATTTTCCAGAGGAGCTTTGCACACGCCGCCCTCCTCCCCTTGCAATACATGGGTGCTCATGCAATAACATTTTCTAACAGGAGCACCATGCAAAAAGTCCAATATTTTTACACACACATCATCCATTCACATTCCGGGGTACCATTGGAATGCCGGCCATCAACTAACCCCCTCTCAAGCACAGAGAAGAGCAGACAGAGCCTCCGCGGCACATAATGGCCGCGGCAGCGGCAGCGGCGTCGGCGTCTGTGGCCATAGCCACTTCCTCCTCCTCCGCCACCTCCTCTTCCTCCTCCGCCTCCCCTTTCCGCCGTACGCGCTTCGTCTCCTTCCCCATCCGCTGCCAAAGCATCAACATCGCCACCACCTATAAGAAGCGGAGCCCGAGCAGAAACAGACGTCCGCGCAACAACCCCCCGCCCCCTCCTCCTTCCCCTCCGTGCACGCCGACGGAGGAGGAGGCGGCGATCAGCGTCCGCACGCTGTACCAGAACGGCGATCCCCTCGGCCGGAAGGAGCTCGGGAGGTGCGTGGTGCGGTGGATCACGATGGGCATGCGATCCATGGCCGCCGATCTCGCCGCGGCCGACGCGCGAGGGGAGCTCACGGAGGAGGCGCGCCAGAGGGCGGGGTTAGGAACGGGCGCGTCCACGGGGACGCTGGCGTTCGTAATACAGGCGCAGCCGTACCTCAATGCCGTGCCGATGCCCAAGGGGACCGAGGCGCTCTGCCTCAAGGCCTGCACGCACTACCCCACGCTCTTTGATCACTTTCAGAGGGAGCTCCGGGACGCTCTGCAGGGCCTCCAACGACAGGGGGCCATCGACGATTGGCACGTTGCCGAGTCGTGGAGGCTCCTAAAGGATTTTGCCGCATCAGGTGAACATCTGGCCTCGCACATAATCGTGCTCTCTTTTTCTTAATGGATTGTAGAAGAGCGTGAAATTTGTTTCATGAGATAAACTTAATGTCTCAAATTTTTACTCGTTCTTATTAGTTAGATTTCATTTATTATAAAGAAAAGGCTTCAATGCCGAGCAAGGAAACCAGATTGTGTGTCAAGTATTATCCACGAAAGTGAAGCTCACCTGCTGCTCATCCGAACTTTGGGGAATTATTATAGATTTTTTTGAAGAATTACTATAGATTCATAGGACATATGCTGCTTCATTCTGTAGGATGGGTGGATTTAAGATTATCATACAAAAGAACATTGTAGATGGTTAAGACATTTTAGGGCATTGACCCATTGAGGATATAGATATAATCATCTAAGTAGCTGGATTTAAGATTATCATACAAAAGAACATTGTAGATGGTTAAGACATTTTAGGGCATTGACCCATTGAGGATATAGATATAATCATCTAAATAGCTGGATTTAAGATAATCATACAAAAGAACATTGTAGATGGTTAAGACATTTTAGGGCATTGACCCATTGATGGTATAGATATAATCATCTAAATAGCTTATAGTTGATCGCAAAAGAATTTTGCTTTTTTATCATTCATCTTTTCCACATATGTCCCAAAGCCATTATAAAGTTCCAAAATGAATATTATCCAAAGAAAATGGTGCATTCATAATAGGATGTTACTGTTATTTTTCGTGATACTAAGCAACCTCTAACAGTAATCGATCTCTTTGACTACAGCACAACATCGATCTGTGGTACGAAAAACTTCACAGACAAAACCAATAAATAGCATCTCAGGAATGGATCCTGAGAAAGCCAGAATTATGCAACAAAAGATTGATGACTTAGTGAAGCACATGTCATATCTCCTCCGCATCGAACGGGATGCAGAATTGGAATTTACTGAGGAAGAGTTGAATGCTGTGCCCACTCCTGACAAGAATTCAAATTCATCTAAACCGATAGAGTTTCTAGTTAGTCATGGTCAATCTCAGCAGGAACAATGTGATACCATTTGCAACTTGAACGCGATCAGCTCTTCCATAGGTGAGCTTAACATCTTTTCTTATACTTCCCTTTGTTTTTTTCTGGGTTGATGAAATGGAAAGTGTTGATATAGAAATTGAACATCAGATAACAGCGAAATAATCTTGTTTTATGTATAAGTAGATAATGAATAGTTTTAGACAATAAAATTTATTTCTGCTTGTGGGTGGAAACCCGTCATAGATTACATTTGTCATGTACATGACAATATTGATTCTTTCCCTTTGAACATCACTGTTTTGTTTCCTATAGTATCGGGTGCGTATCTTGTTAACTTTCTATGTCAATTGATTCGTTATTGACTCTATCAACATATGGACCTGTGAAATAATTCTTCAGCCAATTGTCTTATACATTTCATTTAACCAAGTGAATAGGGCAGGATGTTCATAGGGTATATATCATTTTGAGACAATAGGATTTTGCAGGGATTGTTCAAACAATTATCCCTGTTTAAACACTGTGTGGATGTCACCATCTACACGTTAACAAGTTCTTGATTTAAGACTTTTCCTTGGAACTCGCTAATAGCATGGTTGAGTACTGTGTATGGTTTCTCTTGCATAAAAGAATGATCATATTTATTTTAGCGCACTTCACTTGTATTTGGTTTTTACTTCAGCAATAAAACTTGGATCTCTTGATACCTTATTTCTAGACAAAAGGCGAGGTTCTCATCCAGAAACATTGTTTTTTTTATCAAACAGAGTATTACAGAAGGATCCCTTGATACCATCACAAATACGAGGGTAATAATTCAAACGCTTCCATTATCATGAAAAAGTAGCAAGAAACGGGGGTAATAATTCACTTGCTTCCATTATCATGAAAAAGCAGCAAGAAACAAACTACTTCAGTACCGATTTTGAGAGCAATTAAAAGTATCAATTTGTTCAACATCGCTCTTATGCAGAGGCTCCTCTTATGTGATTTATTGATTCTATAACACGGATGAGAGAAAAAATGTTACAGTATTTTTTTATATGTACTAAATTAAAATTCATTTTTTGACAAGTTAGTCAAAGTTTCTTGCCAAGGTATGAACTCCATGATAATGTAGAAAGTAGTTAGAAGGCCATAATTTTGGTATGTTGACCTTCAAATTGAATACCAATTAGTTAGAACAACCATTCTACATGTTGTCAATGATTTCTGGGACCTTAGTCCACCTAAAAAACAGAGGACAAACCAGGGAAAACTTACATAATGATATATTATATTGCCACCTTTTCTACTATTTGGATATTCTCCCTAGTAATAGAAAAAAGAAGGAAATTCTAGAGCCCTAGCCAAACGATCTTTTGGAGCCTTAGGCATTGGAAATTTCTACCAAGCTGTCAAATGATGAGGTGGTGATTGGGGAAAGTCGATCAAAAAACTTCAAACTGTGAAAGAATATGTTGGTTGGGTTGCGGAGTACGCTCTAATTAGCATGGTATACATGAGCGATGTAGCCGTGTCTATTCGGGTTGTCTAGTGAGGGAGTCTGAAGGATGATCTCCATGGGGTTGGAGGGAAACATGAGATACATAGCCTAGCATAGTCCACAATTCTTGGTTGGTGTATCGAGTATGGTGGATCGATGGACGGCCTGATTTCAGGTTTCCTTCTTCGGTCCAGAATCATCAGTATAGTGTGGCATGCTCTTTCCACCATTGACATAGGCGTGGAGATCCTCTGTGATGGCTTGAGACTTGGTGAAGGCACATGGGTGGTGGCTACGATAGAAGGGCGTGCTCTACAGGATCCTTTGCGCTAAGAAATGAAAGTGGGTTGTACAATGGTGTTATTGTGGATGGAGATGTTGGCTGGAGGTGAGGAGTCGACATGAATGTGTTGCATTTAGGTGATGATAATGGATGCAGAGTAATCAATATCGAGATCCTCAACACTTGTTGCATAGTTGATGCAGAGATCTATGAAGAGATCCTTGGGTGAAGATCATGTCGGATTTGGGGTATGATGGAGCATTACGGGAGGGCCAGAATCGTCCCATATTAATGATGCGCTCCAGGGTAGTCCAAACTCATGGCCCAGGATCCCTCACTCTGCGAATTAATTGGCATGACCTAGAAACGGTGGAGGTTGCCGCCTCCCATGCCAGTCTTGGAATGCTTTTGGAGAGGAGAAAGTGGATAGTGCTTGGGCCTAAATTTCAGGCCCAAATTTTTTGGGGCGGGCTTGGCTCACCCCAACCCGCCTAGCTCGCGAGCTCTGGCAAAATGACGTCCCGGTAAAAGGCCCGAAGACCCGGCTCGATTTAGGCCCAATTACATAGCTTCATTGGACGGACCGAGTTAGGCCTGATTTTGACCCGCTCCCCATCCGCCCATTAGAATTTAGACAGGGCGTTGGAGTTGGACCCTCTTGGCTCTTCCAAATTTCCGATTAGACAAGAGCCTGGAGTTCCGCACTCCTCTTCTGGGCCTTTTCCATGTAGACAAAGCATTTGGAACACCCCAATTGGTTTCCCATTTCCGCATTAAAACCATCCCCAACTCCTCCCCACTCGTTCCTCCCCCGATAACTGGTGCCGCAAATCCTCTCCTCTGCACGCCCTCCCCTGCACGTGCGCGATTCCACATCTCTGCTGCAAACTGCCCACCTCTGCCACGTCACAATGCCAAGAATACATCACAAAGGGTTGTGCTGAAATTTCTTGTTCATACGGTGAATGTACAATGTTCTAAGCAAATAGTTTTCTTATTATTCCGCATTTCCGTGATGCAAAGTTAATGAAGTTTTATTTACTTCCTTCAATTAGTATCAAAGCCTTAATTTAGAGGATTTGGATTAAATCCAAGTTTGACGAACTATCAGCTAGATTATCTTGATCATTCGGTACATTGTCTTGCGACTGTTTTGATGATTCGAATGATTAGGTGACTTTCGAAGTTTCTACTATTCTTCCCATTTTTAAACATATTTTTTGAGACATATATGAGGTCTAGAAGGTCTGGAGTCATGCTCAAAAGATGCACTAATTGTTGGTAACATTCAGAAGAAGGTTCAGATGTTAAAAACGAGTAGCAAGATATTGAATTTTTAGCTATTGTTTTAGCTCATACAATATGATAAAATACTGACTAATAAGTCATAAATCATGTCCCCAATCAATATGAACAAATTTCTTACAGTTCCGAGCGTGCGGCCTTGAGAAATTGGATTTCTCTATAGGAGGAGTTGGAAGAGGGATCGATTGTTTTAGTGACTTGTTTCACATATTTTTGGGACGCAAAATTGTTGGAAATATATTCGACATATTTACATTAGGAGTTGGACCTAATATTTTGGAAATATTTGAGGTCGTAATGACTTTTACGTCCAAGTTATACGATGTTTTCTAATTTTGGAGTGCGATGGTTGCATCTTGCAAATTCGAATATGAAATCGTTGTTTTTTTATTTTGTATATATGCAATAAATTCGAGTTTTTTTATTTCATATTTCCTCTGATTATTTATGCACTTGAATGCTTGCAATGCAATCAGAAATTGTGAAATTAATTGATTAATTTCACGAATTCTCTAGATTGTTGCACTAGACATCTTTCGAAATTAAAATTATTTTCATTCAAAGAATTGTCTAGATTGTCTCACTAGTTTTGGGAAATTAAAAGGAGTTTTAAATTTCTAAAATTTCTTAGAGTTACTATATAATATCATACGTGGTGGAAAGATCACTAAAATCTCCGTAGCACAATATGTACCGATTGTGTTATCTCGAATTAAAACAATGAAGGTGTCTAATCCTGGATATGCTAATGGGTTAACTAATTGGCACTCTGCACATCATTTGCAATGGAAACGCTCCCTGTTGGCATTGTCAACATGACTTGGCTGGATCCTTTTCAAGGAAAGGTAGCATGAAGAGTCATAACATACTTTAACAACTTCAATTTGAACATTAAATTATATTAAGGGTGTAATACTATATAGTAACATCAAGTGGATAAAATGATCAAACCCTAGATGAGATCGCTTAAGTGTCGTTATTTTAATTAGATTAAAACTAAGACTATAAACATGTGTCATGTCACTATCCCTTAGATTAGTCATGAGAATATGACTCAAAATGATTAATCATTAATTTAAACATGATATTGACTAAGTCATTTGATGACATCCATTGTTCTTCTGTCATTGCCAAGGTTTGAAAAAACGAAAGGCGAAGCGAAGCATTTTCCCTAGAGGCGAGGTGAGGCGTAAGCCTCAGTTTGTATAAGAAAATAGTCACAAAAAGTATAATACATATATTTATTGATGAAATAATCTCATCTGGCATGCATATAATATATAACATTGTAATATAATGGAATTATGAAGATAAGAATGTGAAAAAAGGATATGTTAATTCCATATTCCATAAACCTTTTTAGTAAATTTCTACCCAATCTAAAAGAAATTAACTATCACTAAAATATTTATAAAAAAGGGATTTTATTGGCTATAGTTGTCATTAAAGATATCCGAGATGTTGATCTAAAATCATATGATTTGAATCATAACCAGATGTTCTGCTGAACCCAGTTGAGGAACGGTCTGATGCCCCCCTGTACTACCATACCCTACCAGCACAGGGGTCTCGCTGGTCGGTCAGCGAGCCTGACGCGGCTAGGGGGGTAGCGCCTCCGTCCGATTTTTTTATTTGGGTATTCGAATTCACACACAATTTCTTATATGTTTAAGTGTGTAATAGTAAGAGTTCACTGATACAATTAGACATGTTAATGGTAAATACGAATATGAAAGAGGTTAAATTTAAGTATTCATCTTGCATAAATATATACTTAATAACTAGGCCTTTGTAAACATATAAAAATACCAATAGGACTACTTTTTTTTAAAATGTTTGAAAAAATCCCTAACGTCTCACTAACCCATCCCCTTCGCTGCTACAGTCCAGCGCCAACGCCACCAATGCCTCGTCATTGTCAGTTGCCACCGCTGCCTTAGGCGTCGCCTCCTCTGATCTCTGCTCCTATCCCATCCCCATCGATGTTGCCATATAAAAGAACCATTTTTGGCAAATCCGTACCTACACTGGACTCATCTCTATAGGTATCCATTGGTTTACTCGTAATTGGCCTTTTTTCAGGGTATCATCTTTGTCGTTGTCGTATCTTACTTTCATTATATCTGAAATTTGAGTATCAATTTACGCTATGTGCAATCCAATGCCGCCTCAATAATATAGGGAACAACATTGGGGTCACTACGCATATGACCCATCCCTTTCGAGAAACATAGAAACCGATTCCATGGCTATTTGTATTATGGAGTCATAACTACCCATGAGCGTCTCCAAAGATACAATACATAGCGACGAAGTTATTCGCAATGACCATGGTTCAAAAAAACGCGCCTCGAGGCGCAAAGGCGCTCGAGGCAAAACATGGCTGAAGAAAATAGCCTCGAGGTGTCCGCCTCGGACCCCCTGGCCGTGGCGAGCACCTCGGATGACCAAGGCGATCGAGGCGAGGTGAGTTTGCTTCTTGCTTTTCCACGAGACAAGTGAATCTCCAACAAATATAGCAAATCCTGTCGTGAACTTCCTGTCCTTAGGGCACCCATCATAATCTGCATCTGTGCATGCTGAGATAGTGGTGGTACCATCTCTTCTAAATAGTAGCTGTGACGCCCTCGGATTCAGGTGCCGTTTACGCAGCATCCGCGACATTACATTCACAAGTGATCACATCATGTCATTGAAAATCATGGGAAATTTTTCGCATTTTGCTTTTGCATATGACATTTACATTCAAGAAATAACCACAAAAATATCAACAACAATTGTAACATGTGCCACCAACATTTTATTCCATTAATTTCCATAATTTCATACATGTACAAAAGAGGTGTCATTGTATACATTTATCTCAAAATATATAGATAAAAGAAAGAAAGCATTTACAATATGAGCTTTACAAAACTACAATAAAAGAAATTATACCGTCTCAAATATACCCGATCGTCAGGAATCATCAACCCGTTACTGTGCTGCAGGCTCCTTGCCTGCTAAAAAATGCAAGGAACAAGAGGTGTCAGCGAGCACTAGTGAATCCCGAAAAATTTAATAAAGCAAGCAAGCATTTAATATGTTCAAAAGAAAGCAAGTAGACATGCATTTATGTATAAAAAATTACCACTACATGCATAGAAAAAGGTTTTTTAAAATTGTACTGCATGCATTTCTCCCTTATTACTCATTATCCCAATATTTCCCATTTATAATATTCTCCTATAATAATTGAGGCTAGTAAGTATATGTTATTTACTTATCATTGAGATCAAGTTATGGCTCTTAGTAAGGAGTTAATGAGGTAATACTTTATTGTGTTTTTATCAATTATGCCCCTCCGAGATATTGCAATATCAATTATGCCCCTATCTTTTTGGGAATATCAGTTGTGCCCCCAACTTCTTGCCAATATATCACTTGTGCCCCTCGGGTTAGTTGTCGTCCATCTCCAACACAAACAGACGTTAACTTTAAGGGCACAATAGGAGTTACTTTTAAAAATTGGGCTGAAATGTCCAGACACTTCTTCTTCCTCCTTCCACATCCTCTTCCTCTTCCTCCTTACCGCCTCCTACTCCTCCACCGGCTCCTCCCGACCACCCCCAGCCCCTCCCTCCGCCCCCACGCCTTTTTGATCGCCCCCAAGCTCCTCCTCCTGCTTCTCTGCGCTCGAGCTCCTTGGTTCCCTACTTCCACCGCGTCTCCCCTTGCCCCCGCACCTCCCCCAGGTTGCATGCACCTCCTCCATCGCCTCCAGGTGTGCCCTCCACCCCCGCACCTCCCCAGGTCGCCTGCGTC
The DNA here is from genome assembly GCA_037367405.1 of Ottelia alismoides. Classification (NCBI taxonomy): domain Eukaryota; kingdom Viridiplantae; phylum Streptophyta; class Magnoliopsida; order Alismatales; family Hydrocharitaceae; genus Ottelia; species Ottelia alismoides. The sequence continues at coordinate 126,815 of JAZKJV010000861.1, read as the reverse complement.
TCCTCCTCCACCCCCAGGTGCGCCCTCCGCCCCCGCACTTCCCCTAGGTCGCCTGTGCCTCCTCCCCCGTCCCCAAGTGCGCCCTCCGCCCCTGCACCTCCCCCAGGTCGCCTGCGCCTCCACCCCCGCTCCCAGGTTTTGTGTGTTGATCTAAAGATATGATGTTTCTTCCTTTTTTAATTTTTCCATCTTTTCTCTGTTTTTGATTTGTTTGCTGTCTTTTCGTAGATTTTGTTTGTCATCTTTGTGTAAAAATATGCATCGAGTTAATAGTTGTGTTGGGAGCATGCCCTCAAGACCCAAAAAATGTACGCAACTGCACTTTCCAAAACTTCATTGAAATCAACTAGGCAATTTCATTGGAATTTGAAAAATCCTACTTTTTTTTAGAAAAAATCTCATGTGAATAAAACCGTGGTTGTTTTGTCATCCAGGGGTGAAATTGCCTTCTGCAACCTCGAGTGCAGGCAGCAGCAGATGGCTCTGGACGAGAGGAAAGAAAAGTGCTCGGTAGCATCAGCAAGCAAGAGCCCCTTCCATGTTGCTTCCGCCGCGAAGCCTCCTGCCTCGACCGAAGCCGCCGCGATCTGATCATCGATTGCGATTTGAAGCCGAAGTCGTGCTGGAGAGACGAGAAAAAGCAAGAAAGAACAAAAAGACCTTGCAGAACGTGATGGAAGTCCACTGGTACGAAGCTTTTCTTTCTCCATGTTCTTGACCCATAAACGAGACGAGATGGAATCGAAGATTTGTTGGGCATGTTTGATAAGATTAAAGTAGGATTGGACGTGAGGAGTAGATTGATTCTTAAAATAATCGGACAATAATTCCCCTCTTAACTGCACCAAGGTTTGAAAAAACCATGGTTAAGTCAACTCATTGACGATCAATCTGACGGAAGGGCACAAGTGATAATGGAGAAAGAAGTGAGGGGCAAAACTGATATTTCCAAAAAGATAGGGGCATAATTGAAATTGCAATATCTCAGAGGGGCACAAGTGATAAAAACACTACTTTATTTTACTTTTAATTTATTGATGATGGGAAAGGTGATTGGAAAGGTTTTTGATTTATTTAATTTTCAAGTCTAATGGATAGTCCGTGGTCTTGATCTGTGTGCGACCTCACACTATGACTCTAATGCGTGTAGAGCGCCTTAGGGTTGGGGTGCCTCGTTGGCATGCGGTGTTGTGTGATGCATCCTAACTAAGTTCCCAACACATCCGCTAGCTTATAGGGATTTTGAATTCAATTTAATTATAGTCAAATTCCAACCAACTCAACTTATCATTGATTTCATTTCTTAACCCAGATACATTATAACCCAATCAACTTTGATCGTACTCCTCCAATCCTTAACTGTAACTGACTCAGATGTAACCCTAGATGATTTAGATGTAGTCATGGATGATTCGAATGTAGCATCGCCACGCCTGTTGGCGGAAAGTAACTAAAAATTCATGCGGTGAGATAGCCTCCTAAGAGGTTCTTCCGTCTCTCCCTCTAATTGAAAGTGTGGTCCAATAGAGGGATAGGTCTACTCCAAAACTACACCATAGAGACGTATGAGAGAGACTCTTCAAAAAAGTCACTCTAGAAACCGGCTCGATTAGTACGTGCAAATGAGCTCGTACGAAAAACTGAACCTCCGCATGGGTATCCTAAAACAGAGGGTTAACAGACCTGGTCAAAAGTCGAGATCCCAACGAGGCATAAAAACACTGTGAGCATGCGTAAAATCGTGAAAAAGACTGGGATCCTAGACCCGCGCGCTAAGCGGCCGCTGCTCAAAGTGGGCTTCCTATCTCCCGCCCAGTTGAGGGTCACCGCACCGTCGCACACACGGTCAGGTGTCAAAGTCACCAAGACCAGCGATTTTATTCATTAGACGTCATTGCTTCACCAACACTTACCATATTCTTCATTCTTTCTCGATCTTTGATATGGTTAACTTAATAGATTTAGATATTGTCTCGAAAAGTCAGCGTTAGTCACTTATTTACTTTCTTCTGTTATTAGTCTCTTCATCCTCAATGACCACAAAGGGATTTTAATCCTCAAAGGTGCATGACGTACATCAATTCTCTGCAGAGTTCGGGTTGATGTTATAATGTCCTTATGAAGCAAGGACCGTCTATATCCATTCATCTAACTACATGAGTATTGATTGAAGATATGTGATAGACTATGTAACCATTCCAACATTCACCTATAGCACTTGTAGATTGCGTAGTAGAAAATCATCAAAGGATCATATCCTTTTACGTGTCCTCTATTGTAGTTCCAGATCTGTTTTCCTGATATAAGTTCAGCAACCATTTGGATCACAACGTATAGTTTCACATTTAAAATTATTAGGTACCCAATCCACATAACCTTGACCTATAGGCATCATCAGTGTAAACAAAGGTAAATTCTTCTTCCCATTTATCTCTCTGCATCCTCTCATACCTAAATCCCTCATTCACCACATGCCAGTTTGTTAACCATAGAGTATTGCAATCCACAAACACAGTTCTTGTATAGTTGTTCCTTCAATCAAATTAGCTCTAAGCGTGCATTGTGTGACATTGACAAAAGTTTCATGATGGTAAGACCATGCTGACTATTAATAATTAAAATGTATTTTCTAGACATGTACTTGCTAAAAGCACAACTCCTTCCAGTTCCTAGTAACTTATCTGTTTAAGATGCGGTTTTTTTTATAATGCCAATCAACTATCTCGAGCATGTTCCTAATAAGTTAAGACCTATTTATATTGTCTGGTTTGGTTGTTGAGATAATATGAAGGGCTATTGAAATCAAACAAAATATATGCAAGAAAAGATGGACGTAGTCAGAAAATCCAATATTTTTTTAAATAAAATTAGATATGAATTGGATATCTGATGAATAATCTGTCATGCATATCCAGACGACATCTCCGAGTTAAACGAGATCTATTTCAGATCTGGCATAACACCTCGTAACCATATAACATCTTGTACTAAATAATGCTTCTAGAATAAATCAAACGGAAGACGAGCTTGTTGACTTGGTCTTGATATTAACATGTTACTTGTATGCCACTAAACATGATTTGATCAAGGGGAGATTAATGAAGTATGCTTTTAATCAGACCATGCATTACTATGATGTTGGCATGACCGTTTATGGATGATGATGTTGGGAGGTTAGGGTAAACATTTGGATGCTACGGGAGAGAGGTATGTAGTTTGTAAGATTCCATGTGATTGGTATGATGTTGTTGTAATGAATTCCCATCTCCGCTTCTTCGGCAGACTCGTTTTGGGTCACTATGCGCTCTCGTGCTGATCGGCCAAGGAGGGAGCTGCTCCGCCCCCTCGCTTGCATCTGGGCGCTGTGGCTCGCTAGGAACGCGAAGATTTTCAGGGGCCAAAGATTCTACAAGGAGAACGTTTTAGCGCATGTTGATTTACTTCTGAGTGACTGGATGCTCCGGTAATGCTGTGGCCGCGTGTTGGTGATTGGGTTGTGGTCTGGGGTATCGACAGGGATCCTCTCGATCCCTGATGTGTGTATCACTTTGTACTTCTCTTCTCCTCTCCCTCGTTTGGTTTTTAATAAAATTTGGGGCGAACACCACCATGTGTCTCCCCCGAAACGTTTTGATTTCAAAAAAAAAAATTTACAATAGACAGAAGATGTGGAAATCAAGAGGAGGGATAAATACTTCTACAATTAAATCTTTGGATTGTAGGTAAGGCAACATGCAGGTCAGCAAGATAGAGGCTAAGGATTGTACTTCTTGGATCTCCTATTTGGGAGATCACATGCATGCAACAGGTGTGGAGGCTCCAGCACCTCCAGATCTTCTTGGAGTTTGATTTGCAAGAGCAAAGGCAGCAACTTCAAGGGTTCCTGTTGCTAGAAGCAGTAGTGGTTCTAACTTGGGAGAAAATCTGCAGTTTTGAGAGGAAAGGGGTTGTAGTAAGAGAGGTTCCAGCAATTTTTTTGGAAGAAAAAGAGCAACCAAAAGACGAAGAAAGCTGGAGCGCTTGGTTAGGAAAAATAAGAGAGGAAATTGGGAGGACTTGGCTCCTTCTTGATGGAAACTTGGAAGAATAGAAGGGTTTTGGGGGAAAATGACAAATAAAGAGGAAGATGTAGAGAGGTGAAAGGGAGAGGAAGGGAAAGTAGGTCTCGACTGATTCTTATAGGGGAATATGGAGAGAAGAATAAGGAGAGGGAGGTTCCTGAAACCTTCCTCCAGTTTTTTTATTTTTTACTGTAGCACCGTCTGCTACAACAGTGAATTTATTTTTATTTTTATATTTCTTTTTGTATTTATTTATTTGAGATGTTTAAATATGTCCGTACTTGCATCTCGAATGCCGGATTTGGATACGCAATATCTCGAATTGATCGTCTCTAGACGACGATCGAAATGAGTATAATATTGATATACTTTTGATCGGGTTTGAATGTCTGAAATTTTTGAGACATGGTATTGATTTGGGATTAAATTTCGTGGTTTTAAAATATCAAACTATCTCCGATTGACGAACGGTCGATTCCATTGGTCTTATTTCGTTGAATCGGATTTTTAGGTGATCTCGGTTTTTTTCGTGGTTTCCGAATTTATGTCGTGGCTTTTCCATGGCATGCATTACTGTGCGATCGATTTTTAGTTGATTTCTCCCGAACAACATTTGATTCACGATCAATTAATCGATTTAGATTGTTTAGCATTGAACAACAAATTTATTAGGTTAATCAAACCTTAATCGGGTCGGGTTCAGGTTTGTGCGGATTCATATATTACAGTAACCTTGCACCTGGAGATGATTTAAGGTATCTTAGTATCATCTGTAGAGCATCCATACGAGGTTGTTCCGTGAACTGGCTAACCCGACTGACAATAAATGAAATGTTAGGTCTAGTAATAGTAACGTAAAGAAACTTTCCTACTGGTTCTCTATATCTTCTCCTTCTACCTCATCAGTATCATCATCATACATCTTCATGCTTGGATCCATGGGTGTGGTAGTTGGTCGACATCCAAACATGCCTGTGTCACTTAGCAGGTCAGTGACATATTTCCTTTGAGTCATCAAAAGCCCTTGTTGATTTTTGACAAACTCCAGTCCCAAAAAGTACCTAAGAGTTCCAAGATCCTTGGTAACAAATTCGCGATCCAAAAATTCTTTCGCCCTCTTTATTCCTAGTATGACATCTCCTGTAATAAGTATATCATCAACATACACCATAATAGCAATCGTACCTCTGAAGGTTCTCTGTATGAAAAGAGAATGATCCGCATTCGACCGTTTGAACCCCTGCTTCTCAAACAAATTTGAGAGCTTTTGGAACCAAGCTCTTGGGCTCTGCTTAAGGCCATAGATTGCCTTATGAAATCTACACACCTGTGAACACTCCCCCTCAGATGCAAAACCTGACGGTTGCTGCATGTAGACTTCCTCATGAAGATCACCATACAAAAAAGCATTCTTGACATCAAGTTGAAACAAAGGTCAATCTCGAACCGTAGCAACTGATACAAGAATATGTAAGGTAGAATGGTGAACAACATGAGAAAAAGTATCAAGATAATCCATCCCATATATCTGAGTAAATCCACACGCAACAAGTTGAGCCTTGTACCGATCAAAGTTGCCGTCTGCATTCTGTTTCACTGTAAATACCCATTTGCAAGTCATTATAGATGCCCCGACGGGGGCTAGGATCAAATTCAAAGTATCTCTAGATTGTAGAGCCGCCATCTCTTCCATAGCTAGACGCCACCTGCTATCCATCAATGCCTCTTGATAAGTCTGTGATAAGGCCATGGTGGACAACGCAACAACAAACTTCTTGAAGTCACCCGTCAGATGATCGAAGGTGACATGAGAAGCAATTGGATATGAAGCACATGAACGCTCCAGCTTCCTGATAGCCATGGGCACATCTAGGTCATCGTCATCCCTGCCAGTGACCTGATTTCAAGCCTCTTGAAATGACTCCTGCTGAGAGATATCACCAGTCCCATCATTAGAAGTAATATGTTCAAAACAAACCTGGGGCATGCTGGATGATGGACCATGAGTAGGAGCAGGCAGGCGACTGTAGTGATGTGGAAGTGGTGGAACCATAATAATGGGAGGCGGTGGGGCAGATGGAGGTGATGGATGAGGTCGTGATGGGGGTAGTGATGTCAGTGGTGAACTCATGGGTGGAGGTTGAGTATAGACCTCATTATCCGAATATGAAGGTGTCAACCTATCACCTGTAGGAGAAAATTACATGACTGACTTAAGAAATATGACATCTGCGCTGACATACTATCTCATGTGTAACGAATCATAACAACAACGACCCTTCTGAGTTTTTTTTGAAAGTCTTCCAATGAGGGGGTAGTACTCGGAGGTATCCTCCCCTACAGAAATTTATTGCTAGCACAAAAAAAGGAAAGCAAGGAGGTTACAGAGCAGAGGGGCAAACTAACCCACCCTTACAAAAAGCGGAGAACAAGCGAATCCACCCCGTACAACACAAAAATGGTATCCTCCCATTACAACACAAAAAAACGCTAAAGTATCCAGTCCTCAAGAACTCTTCTGAGTTTTAGAGTACCTGAAAAAGACATATTTGATAGCCCTAGGTGAGAGCTTGCCAATCGCTGGAGACAACTGATGGGCGAACACAACAAACCCAAAAATACAAGGGGTAAGCGAGAACAACTCCTTGCTAGGAAAGACAAGAGAAAATGGTATCTTCTCCCTCAGCACTGACAAGGGCATATAGTTCACAAGATAACATGCCATGAGAACGGCACCACCACAGAAAGAATGTGGAGCACGACTCTGAATAAGGATGGTATATGAGTGACATTAAGAAGATGACGGTATTTTCTTTCGACAACTCCATTCTGTTGAGACATATAAGCACATGATATTTGATGAAGAATACCATGAGAGAAAAGAATTGAAAGAGCACAAGAGTACAGAATTCCAACGCATTATCGATCCTCACAGTTTTGACAGAGATGGAAAAAATAGTATGTACTTCTTTAATGAAATTTATAATTGTATTTCCAACTTTCGATTTATTTTTCAACAGAAAGACCCAAGACAAATGACTAAAATCATCTACAACTAAATAAAGTGTCCCTGATGATCAGGAACACGACTTGGACCCCAAATATCAATATGGAAAAACATAAAAGGGGAGCTATTGCTCCGACTCTGACGATTAGGGAAGACCGACCGATGATGCTTCCCTAGCTGACATGTCTCACAATTGAATGACAAGCTAGGTGAAATCTGGGAAGAACTTGATGCATTTTTTTAAGTGGAAGATGACCGAAGCACATATGCCATAGGAATGGGGAGACCGATCCAGTGAAATGGGAGGATAGTCCAGCATACAATGTTTGGACCAGTAGATAGATAGAGCCCACCCATCTCACGACCACAACCAATCACCTTACCCGTAAGGATATCCTGAAACACAAGAGATGATGGGTCAAATATCACTTGACAATGTAAATCCTTAGTAATATGACTGATAGACAGTAAGTTCATAGAGAAATCATGGGCATGCAACACATTTTAAAACCGCATAGAGGGCGTCAAAGTGATCCCCCCCTGTCCTGTAATCGGGAAATAAGTCCCGTCTACTATTACCACAGTCCTTCCTGGAGAAACTTGCCTGTAGGATATGGTCTGATCTCTATCTTCACACAAATGATGTGTTGCACTCGAATCTATGATCCATTATGAGATATCTGAACCATGATAAGAAGTAGAGATATGAATACTACTTGAGGTACTAGCTCCTGCAGTAGTAACAATGTCTGAGCTGTTCTCTGAACCCGGTGAAGGGGTGCTAGCCGGAGGCATGATGTCTCTCAGACGAGACATAAGCTCATCATATCTCTGATTCGATGTGGATGGAGCGATATAGGGTTGAATCTGCTCTGCTACACGGGAGGATGCTGGAAAACCATGCTTGGAGTAGCATGTGTCTTATGTATGACCTGGCCGATGAAAATAGGTACAAGGTGACCCACGACCGCGCCCACCTCTACCACATGGTCCTCGTCCATGGAACTGAGTTTGACTACCTCTTCCATGAGAGGTTGCCATGGCAGAGGAATTTGGCGCTGGAACATGATATGAAATGTTGATTCGACTCAGTCCGCGGAAGGCCTCCTCCATGGGAGGAATAGTAGCATCCGCCGGTATCTGGAAGAAGCGGCCTCGTATTGTGAGTCAAGAGAGGTCAGGAAGACACCAACCATAGTGGCATTTTGATATGTCTTCAACTGCTTTGGAGTAACCGTGAGAGGCATAAAGCTACGAAGCTTCTTAAACATCCCGTGCATGACAGTATAGTGAGCATGTAGAGGTCGCCCATTCTGCTTTATATTGAAGATGTCATGCTGAAGCTGCATAATTTTTGTCTCATTCTTTGCATGTGATTACGTGGTAGCAAGTATATCCCACATGTCTTTGGCAATGGGCTGGTGCAGGACATCGTTCGCAATCTCTGGTACCAAGGTACCAGACAACCAGACTTGTGCATATGCATCATCGGCCTCCCATGAGGCATACAACCTTATCTTCTCCATCGGCTCTTCCTCGATAAGAATACGCTTCTTACCGATCGACTTCATCAGACTCACAAACTGCATGGCCCACAACTCATAATTCGACTCATCCATCTTGATTATATACGCGAGACCTATGAAGGCGCTTGTGGAGGGGATATCTACCTTGTTCGGACATGTTGCCTGACGAGGAAGACTAAGGTAGTAGACTAAAGAATGTATCATCTATACTGATATGAGGAGATTTGGTTGCATATCAGCACCGGTCTTGAAAGAGAAGTACGATAACACCTGCCTAGAGAGAAAGAGGTGTGGCTGCACTGGCCCTGAGGAGGAGATGCAGCGAGGCTGCTCTGCCCACAGGTGTCCATGCGACCCCACTGCAAGTGTGGCTTCGGTCGTGGGAGAAGTGCGGCTTCGCCCGTAGGTGTCGCATGAGACCCATATCGCAGGTTTGGCTTCGACCGCGTAAGAAGTGCAAAAACGACCACGTGCATGAGAGGGCAGGAGGTGGGGTGAGAGTTAGGATTTTGGGGACGAGAGCTCCGATCTAGGACCACCGCTCTGATACCATGTTGCGAAAAATATGAGTTTTTCATATTCCTTTGAGCCCTAGGCTCTCTTATATAGAGGAGAGACTTATGAGAAAATTACATAATGCTGACAAAAGGAAAAGAAATATATAAAAGAGTACGGTAACATATAAATATATCTATAAATACATGTGCTACGTACCCATATAGGTACGGGAAAGGGTTAGGACCAGGGTCATACACATGTGTCCTCAAGCAAGAAGTGGATGATGAGAAAGATCAAGACCAAAAGAACCAAACTTCCCTCCCATATCCATGACTTCCCCCCATACCCGGGCTCGACTCAACATTCTTGGAAAAAAATAGGATTTGTTCTAGTAGCACTTTCTTCAGATTTTTAACTATCTTATGTCAATACTCTTCTATCCTATTAACCATTGCTTTCTTTATCATAAATTCGAGTGCTTAGTCATTTTCAACTAACAAGGAGTTTCAGAGGTTTGTTGTTGGACTATCTGCTGTGGACATACCACGAACATATCATGAGGCATTACAAATTAGTCAGTGGCACCTAGCTATGGAGGAAGAGATGACTGCTTTACAGTCTCGTGACACGTGGACTGTTATTCCTGCTCCACCTGGTGCATATGTTTTGGGGAGCAAGTGGTTATTTATGGTGGAACACCATGTCGATGGTATTGTGGATAGATACAAGGCAAGGCTTGTTGCTCGTGGGTTCACCCAGACATATGGGATGGACTATCAGGATATGTTTTCTCCCGTAGCTCGGCACTCTATACTGTGGATTCTTATTTCTGTTGCTGTGGTAAGTGTTTGGTCTCTTTTTTAACTAGATGTCAAGAATGCATTCTTTTATGATGCCTTGCAAGAGGAAGTCTACATGCATCAACCATCGGGTTTTACTGCTGAGGGGTAGTCTCATATGGTTTGTAGACTTAACAAGGTCATTTATGGCCTTAAGCAGAGTTCGAGGGTTCGGTTCCAGAAGCTCTATGAGTTTATGGAGCAGCCCAAGCAGATACATATCAATGTTGTACACATGATAATGATATATTTGAAGACTTCTCTAGGTAAAGGACCCTTGTTCAGTAGAGACACATCCCTTACAGTTACATCATGTGCTGATCCAGCGGATTATACATGATACCCCAAAGACAGGAAGTCTGCCCATGCTTCGCTGTCTTTGTAGGGAGCTCACTTGTTTCATGTAAGATTAAGAAACATATGGTCGTAAGGCCGTCACCCGTTCTCGTACGTGATGCCCATCCTTTCGCATGGAATCGGTGCATGGTAGCCGCCCTTGGGGATGTGAGGAGGGACGTGGCGGGGGATGGGAGTGACGTGGCGGGTTGGTGCACGTTTTTCGGAGGGGATTTGGCCTTCTCGGTTGAGTCCCCAGGCTCTGCCTTCAGGGTTCGTTCTACCGGGTTTGGTTCCCTTGGACGGGGCGCCAGTTATGTATTCGGATCCGCACGTGATTCGGTAAGTCGGGTGGTCGAACTGGACCCGACCGAGCTTTCTGGAGGGGGCCTTCTTTCTTCTGCGGATCGGGTGGGGGCTGACCCGGGTGCGGGGGCTGACTCGGGTCCTCTTTTAGCAGCGGTGGACCCGACAACCTTGGGTCCTTCTTCAACCAGGATCTCCGCTCAGTCCTCGGGGAGTTTGCTTGAAGATATGCGGGCGGAACCTTCCTCTCCTCACGGTGATGAGACCTCACAGGAGGTTTTCTATGAAGGGCCAGTGGCCGTTGCTGAGGGTGGGCTCGATATTGCTGCTGCAGAGGGCGAGTCGTCACGGAGATCTTCCAAGCGATACAGAAGAAGATGCACCTCTCGATCATTGTCAAGGGAGCACCACTCTTGCTTCACCTTCGAAGAGGCGGTGGTAGAGGGAGCCGGGGTGGTACCTTCATCGGGCTTCAAAAAGGTTTCCAAATGAAAGTTTTGACTTGGAATGTCAGAGGCGTGGGGGATGCGGATAAGAGAAAGATCTTGGGTACCAGATTCAAAGAGTGGGGGTGCGACGTCATTCTTCTGCAAGAGACCAAGTTGGCGACTCTGGATGAGGATGTTTGGTGCTCTTTCGCGGCGGGGGATCTGGATGAGTTCTCCACTTTGCCTGCAAATGGGCATGCATGAGGTCTGCTTGTTGCCTGGAAATCCTCCGGGTTCTCCCTTATTTCTACCATCAGGGGCAACCACTCTATCTCTGTTATGCTTTCCAGGAAGGAGGATTCTGAAACTTTCGTTTTCTCATGCGCGTATGGCTCTTGTTGCGACTCGTAGAATGGAGATGTGGGACGAGCTTCGGCAAACAGCTCAGGATACACAGAACTTGCCGTGGCTGATAGGAGGGGATTTTAATGTTACCTTGCGTCCTTCTGATAGGCCCCGGTCAAGGGGGGGCTCGGATCCGGGTTCGGCTGAGTTTGCGGACTTCATTAACGGTTTGGCTATGCAAGATATTCATGCTTCGGACGTGAACTTCACTTGGAGAAACTCTTCCTCCAAGTCGTGCATTGACAGGTTCCTCGCCTCACAGGCTCTTATGTCGCTGTTTCCCCTGGCGTCTGTTCTCTCTTGGCCGCGATCTTTTTCCGATCATACTCCCATCATCTGGGACTCTAAAATGTCTTCTCCTGCGGCTGGGTTCTTTAGATATGAAAGGTGCTGGCTGCTGGAGGCTAATTTCCGTGAGGTGGTGGCTTCTAGCTGGGCGGAGGAGTGCGCGAGTCGATCGGCCGTTGTGAGATTTGGGAAGAAGATAGCGCGTCTGAGGAGCGCTCTGGCTTTGTTCAAAAAGAGGTCACAGGAAGCTAGGGCGTCGGCAAGAAAGGAGGCGGAGGACATCGTTGCGGCTTTGGATGCTTTGGAGGGGGTCAGGGACCTCTGCGCTGAGGAGATGGAATCAAGGGCGGCGGCATTGGCAGCGGTGGAGAGGGAAGAAAGAATGAGGGTGGCGGAGTGGCGTCAGAGAGCTAAGGTAAAATGGATCAGGGAGGGGGACGCTAACTCATCCTACTTTCACAGGGTGGCCTCTAACAGGAGGCGGTCCAATTTGATTCACTCCATCTCCTTCGGGGGTAGGGAGGTCGTTGGCGAGGAGGCTTTGGGGAACGAGGTCGCCGCATATTTCAGGGGGTTCTCCGCGGTTCGGGCGCCCAGTCGTTGGTTCTGGTTGGGGGAGGATTCCTCGAAGCTTTCGTCCGCGCGTTGTGCGGAGTTGATCAAGGAGATTTCGTTGGAGGAGGTCAAGAGTGCGGTTTGGGATCTCAAACAGTGACGCCTCGCCAGGGCCTGATGGTTTCCCTATAGCATTCTACAAGGACTTTTGGGAGGTGGTAGGGTTGGAAGTGTGGGAGGTGGTATCGGAATTTGCTGGCGGAAACAAGGGGTTTGATAAGATCAATAGGGCTCTCATTGTTTTGTTACCTAAGATCTCCTGTCCACACGATATCGAAGACTTTCGGCCAATCGCGATTTCTAATGCGTTATACTTGATCGTTGCTAAGGTTTTGGCGAGGAGGTTAGCGCCACTGCTTGATGATTTAATTGAGCCCTCACAGGTTGCTTTCATCCGTGGTCGTCAAATTTCCGATGTTACAGCGCTTGCTTCTGAGATGGTGGAGAGCTGGGTGAGGAGGGGGACACAGGGGATCTTGTGGAAAGTGGACTTCGCAAAGGCCTATGACTCTTTGGATTGGAACTTTCTGTGGAGGGTGCTGCGGGCTCGTGGATTTCCTGATAAGTGGATTACGTGGATGCGACGTTGCATTACTACTGCCTCTTTCTCTGTTATGTTGAATGGTCGGGTCGTCGGCAGTAGGTTTCAGCCGAGAAGGGGTGTGCGGCAGGGGTGCCCCTTGGCACCCATGTTATTCGTTATTGCGGCGGATGTCCTACCTAGGATGGCGGCTAGAGTGGTGGCGCGCGGCCTCTCCTTGGGCTTCTCGTGCGGCTACCAGAACGTTCCTACCCTTCAGTATGCGGATGACACTATTGCTTTCATTGAGGGAGGTTTGGAGGAGGTCAGAGGAATGGCGGTCACGTTGAAAATATTTAGTGAGCTTTCGGGGCTCCTCATTAATCACTCTAAGTCCAAAGTGATCCCTTTCGCTTGGGATGCGAGCTCGGCTGCGGCTTGTGGGGAGATTCTGGGAAGTTTACCCTCTTCTCTCCCAATCGATTATCTTGGTCTGCCGCTAGGGGCGAGGAGGGTGAGATTGCATGATTGGCACAAGGTGGTGGACAAGGCGGAAAGGAGGCTTCCTGGGTGGAGTGCGGCGTTGCTCTCTCGGGGAGGCCCGGCTCGTTCTTATTAGATCCGTCCTTGCTTCGATCCCTATCTATTACCTGTCCAACTGGATTATTCCGGTGGGGATTAGGAGGCGCCTCGAGGGCCTCATGCGGAGCTTCCTATGGGGAAGAAGAGGTCCTTCCTCGCGGGGTCTTCACTTGGTTGCTTGGGAGGAGGTGGCGAGGCGGAAGTGCGATGGTGGTCTAGACATTCGGCGGCTGGATTTGGTTAATGATGCGTTGATGCTCAATTGGGTCAGCAGGCTTTGGGGCAGCGCCACCACCTTCTTTCCGTCCATGTTGCGGGAAGTTTTAGCTCTCGGGGTGGACATGTTGCGCGATATCGATACTCGGCGGTCGGGAACCCCCTTCTGGCAGGGGATCACTTCGGCGGTTAGGCGGTATTCTCATCTATTTAAACCTGTGCTTGGGGATGGTAATTCCTTTCTTTTCTGGCGCGACAGTTGGGCGGGGGCGAGCTCTCTTGGGGACGCTTTCCCTCGTCTCTGCGCCCTGGCTTCAGATTCGGGTGCGACGGTGGCCTCCGCCTGGGGTGGGGACGACTGGTTCCCCCCTTTTGCTAGTAACCTTTCGGATGACCGGTTTGAAGATTTCTTGGCTCTACTCCAGCTTCTTGCGGGTGCGCCCACTCCATCGAGTGGCATGGATCATTGGGTTTGGCGCGCTGAGGGCTTCTCCACCCGTCGGGCGTTCAGAACCATCTCGCAACAGCCGTCCCCGCAGCAGGAACTCATATGCAAGGATCTTGGGTGGATGTGGCGTCTGAGGCTCCCAGAGAGGATTGGTTTCTTCTTGTGGCTATTGAGACGCGGGAGGGTACTGACTAGAGATAGATGTGCGAGGTTTGCTACGGGAATCGGCTCCTCGGACTGTGCGCTTTGTGATGGCAGTGTGGAGTCTTTGGAGCACCTATTCTTCCTCTGTCCGAACTCTAGGAGGAGGCTCAATTTCAGTGGGTTAACGCCTCCTCTGCCTCGTCGTTTTGGGAATCGCTGCGTTCGAATTATGGTAGGCCGAGGAGGGAGCTGCTACACCCTCTCGCGTGCGTATGGGCGTTGTGGCTTGGTCGGAACGCGAAGATTTTCAGGGGTCAAAGGTTCTACAAGGAGAATATTATCGCGCACGTTTCTTTGCTTCTAAATGAATGGATGATACTGTAGTGTGTTTCTCTTTTTGGGTAAATTGAGGGATCTGCTCGATCCTAGGCGACTGTATTACCCTCTTCTTACTCTCCTTCTCCATTTTTTTAATAAAATTTTGGGGCGATCACCATGCCGTGTATCCCCCGAAGAGATTTGGCTTAAAAAAACATATGGTTGTTGTTAGATTAGTGCCGAATCAGAATATAGAGCCATGGCACAAGGTAGCACGTTGATGATGTGGGTCAGATCTATCCTGACTAACCTGACTATTGAGATGCCACTTCCCATGGACCTCCAATGCGACAACCAAGCCCCCTTTTCATAACCAATAATCTAGCCTTCCATGAAAGAACCAAGCACATCGAGGTAGACTGCCACTACACTCGAGATATGATTCAGAAGGGATTTATTTCCACCTCTCATGTTACTTCAGGAGGTCAGACCGCGGATATGTTCACCAAAGCACTTGTTAAAGGCCCATTCCATCGTCGACGTTCCGAGATGAGCGTGATAAACATATATGCTCCAGCTTTGTGGGAGTGCTGAGATAGGTATTTGTATTTTTTCTTTATTTATATTTCTTATTCTTCCGCCTATTTTATGTAATTTTCCCGCATGGCTTTTCTCCTATATAAGAGAGCACTATGGCACGATGGAATGCATCTATTTCTTCTCTCTTTCCACATCCCTAAAGCCCAAACCATACTTTTGAATCCCCCGTCCAACCTCGAGAGCTCGAACTAAAAAAGAAAGGGAGGCAGAGCTCCGCACCAAAATCCCACATCAATGGACTATGGTCTGACCACTATCTCGATAATGACCTCATCAAGGTCAACTGGAAAATATGCATCATCTTTAGTCAATATGAGATCGTGAACTCGAATTTCATCAAGTGTACTGAGTCTACTGACAGTCGGACACATCCATCACCTTAATTTGGAGTTTACCCAGGAAAGAAGCAAAGTCACCAGATGTCGGGCCATGGCTACTTTGGAAATACATGCACTCCCATACAAGAGGGTGACAGTGAACCCTCCACCTACCCCAAAGCACCCAAGGAAGAAGTGGTGTGAACCCCTCAGGATCCGGGTACCCGTTTACGCGCAATTCGCAAGATATCATTCACAATTATATCGCACAAGTTGTAAAAATACAGGGAAATTTTTTTTTGCAACTATGACATTCATTCTCAATATCTGACCACAAGTAAAAGAGACAATATGCCACCAAAATTCTTTTCATTAATATTCATCTCCATTTACAACATGTACAAGCATATTCCATGTTACAACATATATCCCAAAACGTGATACAAAAGAGATAACATTTACATCATTATCTGGACAAAAACTGAGACAAAGTAATTCATACCGTCGGGTATAAACTCTGTCTCCAAGAAGCATGTATCGCTACTGAGATGCAGGCTATTTGCCTGCCAAACATGTTAGGAAAGAAAAGGCGTCAGCGGTTGCTGGTACCTCCCAAAAACTTATATAAAATAACAGGCATTTATTATTTACAAAAGAAAGCAAGTAGAGAGGCAAGAACAACTCAAATTAAACGTTATTTCTACTGTGCAATGAAAAAGGTTTTTCAGGCTACTTGTAAGCATCTCAGATGTTTGTCCCAAACCCCATCATTTCCCACATGTGACATATTTTATAGTACTTGAGTATTCATGAGTATCTGAGTGTAAGCACATATCTATTCATAGATCACGTTGTTGAGTGATAATGGAAAAGTTATGATCGGAAAGATCTATTAATTTATTTAAATCATTGGGTAGAGAGAATGGTCATTTCCTACTAACTCTAACTGTTGATCGTAACTTCTCAACTCTTAATTTCAATGTTTCCGATACAATTCCAGATGATGTAGATGTAGATATGGATGATCTAGATATAGAATCGCCAGTCTGTTGGCGAAGTAACTCAAGCGGTGAAGAAGCCTACAAATGGCTCTTCCGTCTCGCCCTCTAATTGGAAGCGCGGTCCAATAGAGGGATAGGTCTATTCTCCAACTACGCCACTGAGACGGGTGAGAGAGACTCCCTAGAAAAGTCGCTCTAGAGAAAACAGCCCGACTAGTACGGGCAACCGAGCTCGTACGTAAAGCTGAAAAACTAGGATCCCCCGCCTGGGCATCCTAAAACAGGGTCAGCGGAACTGGTCTAAAGTCTGGATCCCAACGAGGCGTAAAAACACTGCGAGCTCGCGTAAAAACCGAAAAGGGACTGGGATCCTAGACCCGCGCATGAAGCGGCCGCTGCCCTAACTGGGCTTCCTATTCTCCCACCCAGCTGAGGGTCACCGCGCCCTCGCACGGTCAAGTGTAAAAGGTCATCATGACCGGCCAATTATCTGATATCACTGATTCACCATCATATATGTTTGATTCCTCAATCCCTCTTTAATCTTCTATGTGTAGAGTCACAACTCATAATGATCTTAGAATCACTTGATGACTAAAATTTGTAGTCATGAGTAATTTAATCTGATACTGATTTGATTGCGACATCTATGGGAAAACGACGCTTTACTCATGATCTTCTGTGGAGAATTATCATACTAGTTGATTGGTTATAGTGGCATTGCCCATAGTTTATAGTGTTTGTGAAATATTTGATTTTCCATAATAAAAAAAAAGTCAATTTCTATAAAATCTATATTGTACTTGTATAGTAGTTTTAAAGTTTCCATAGTCTGTAAATAATTTCTCAGAAGTCTACACGGTATTTATAAGTTCCAGAATTTATAATTAGTTTCTCAAAACTCTATACAGTACTGGTATATTATCTGATCTTTCCAACATATGTATTTATTTTCTCAGAGTTCCAGAGAGTACACCTATAACATGGAAATTTCCAACATCTGTAATTCATTTGTAAAGGTCTATACAGTTCTTGTTATAACAATTAAATTTCCAACAATTTCTAAAAATCTATACAATATTTATTATAACATTTGAATTTCCAGAATCTGTAGATCTTACTCTAAATCAAGGTATAATTAACAAACATCATATGGATTTAATTATGCCCTTTTGATTTTCATAGTTCTTTGTATTATACCTTATTACTATCTTGAGCCTTATTCTCCCATTGAAGTTCAGATCTATAATAGGTTTAGATAAATCAAGTAACGTTTCAGATATTGTGCTCCAGTGATGGTTATTCACTATAAATGGTCAATTAATAATCGTATATAATTCTTTCAGGAGGGAATTAATTTCCTTATTACTTCCTGGAATAAAGCAATAGAAATTTTAATTTCCATTAGAGTTCTCTTTAAATTTCTTTTTATACAAGAGTTCTAATCTATTCTTTGAAAAGCTGGTAGTTAAATTAGTTTATATTCCATTATAAATATATATATATATATATTTAATGACATAATCTTGTTACATTTTTTTTTTCTTACCAAAAAATCAAGTGACTATAAGGAACTGTTTTGAATCCTGTAAATCTATGTGCTAGTGTATGTGCTATAACTGTGGACGTAGTTCTGCATGTATTAACCATAAATGAAATTCAAAGATTTAATTACCCTTTCCATAACAATGCGTGCTAACAATATTTTGTATCTGCCTGGAACCATTCTTTTAATCATTTATGTATATATATCTATATTTCATATGAACAGCAACTACTTGATAGAAAAAAAAAACTACATTCAATTTAAGTCCAGGCACCACTTAATAATTTCAGAAAAAAAAACAAAATCTTCATCCAAGATATACGTGATCAAAACCCCAACAACTAATTTGCATCAGAACAATGTCTTTATATTATTCCATATGTAGATTTCAGAAATGGTAGCAAGAGGGGTGTTGGAGCTCATGCATGGCAGCAATAGAGGGGGAAAAGGGATTGTACCTTGGATCAAATTCTGGAAAGAGTATTGATCCAAAGTCTCCTTGGATGAATAGCAGCTCCAGCCTGGAGCTCTCAGAAGTTCCTCCAAGTGCTGGAGATGCCTTAGAGCAGCAGCAACATCTCCAGAATCTACTGCATGTAGCAGATTTTTGGTACAGCCAGAGGGCAGCAACTGCAATTTGAGCTTTCCAAGGAAGATCTTCCAGCTGCTCTTCCCAGATTTAGCTTGTAGCAGAAGGCTGTTGCAGTAGTTCCAACAATAAGGTGGCTGGAATTGAGATTGAGCTCTCGGTTGTATAGAACAGGAAGAGGGCTTTGCTGGAATTGGGAATTAGGATGATAAGGAGAAGAGGAAGAAAGAGTCTATGTTGGAGATGGGAATTACGAAGAAGAGGGGAGGCTTCGTTGGGAATAAGGCGATGGAGAAGAGAGGTTTATATGGAGAGGATTGGGACTTTGTTGATGGCCAAATGGAGAAACTTAATTGCCAAATGGAAGCCCCTGGAAACCCACGGCAGCAGTTTCCTGCTGCTGCTACAGTAACATTATTTTAAATTTCTCTCTCTCTCTTTTTACCAATTTATTTATTTATTTAGGATACTAAAGTCTCCCGTATTCACGCCTCGTATGTCGGATTTTGACAAGTCATATCTCTTTTTGACCGTCTCTAAACGACGATCAATATGAGTATAATATTGACATACTTTCGGTCGAGTTTTGAATACCCGAAATTTTCGGATACGGTTTTTGTTTGAGATTAAATTTTGTGATTTAAAATTATCAAACGACCTCCGATTGACGAACGGTCAATTCCGTTGGTTTCGTATCGTCGAATCGGATCTCATGATGGTCTCGGTTTATTCCGCAGCTTCCGAATTTGTGTCGCGGCTTTTTGCGGCGCGCATTACGAAGGGACCGATTTTTGGTCGATTTCGTTCGAACGACTTTTGATTCACTACTAATTGATCGTTTTAGGTTGTTTAGTATTGACCGATAACGTTTTTGGGTTCATTAGACCCAAAATCGGACGACTTCGGGTTTGATTGGAAACCGGATGCTACAAATATAAAACCTCAAAGGGAGTCTCGTCCTCGAGACTCGAGTTAAGGCTATTAGGTGTCTGATTGGAATTTCATATGTCCATAAAAACCTCAAAGGGTTTTGAACCCATAAAAACCTCAAAGAGAAAACAAGCCATATATTTATAATGTATCTAATTACAAAAGCTTGTTTTGTTGATTACATCAGAATAGCTGCGGGTATCGTGCCCGCATGTCGGCTTCAGTCTCCCATGTCGCTTCCTTGACGCCGTGTCGGTGCCACAAAACCTTGACCAATGAAATCTCTTTGCTGCGAAGCTTCTTCACGGCACGGTCAAGTATCTGGACAGGCTTCTCCTCATAGGTCAGATCCGGCTCTACATCGAGATTCTCGTAACTGATAATGTGGCGAGGGTCATGGACATACTTCCTCAGATTGGATATGTGGAAAACATCATGAATAACAGAAAGATGTGGAGGAAGAGCTACTCGGTATGCCACTTTCCCCACTCTAGCCAGAATCTCAAAAGGTCCAACATATCGCGGCGCCAACTTGCCACGAACACCGAATCTCTGCACTCCCTTCATGGGAGATACTCGTAAAAATACCCAATCTCCAACCTACAATCGATAGGAGTGTCATTAATATGAGAGTAATTTGGACATATTTATATATGTCATTTATGAAGAAGAAATAATTAGATTACCTGGAACTCTAAGTCTCTCCTCCGACGATCCGCATAGCTCTTCTGGCGGCTCTGTGCCGTCAGAAGTCTCCGTCTCACAAGATCAACAGCTCTCGCAGTCTCCTCCAAGAGATCCACGGAATATAAAGCATGATCACCTACCCCACGCCAACTGAGAGGTGTGAGGCATCTTCGCCCGTATAGGGCCTCGAATGGTGCCATGCCAATACTGGAGTGATAGCTGTTGTTGTACGTGAATTCCACCAAAGGCAAATGGTCCTTCCAGGACCCTTTCCACTCCAAAGTGCATGCGCGAAGTAGATCCTCAAGTGTCTGAATGGTGCGCTCACTCTGCCCGTCTGTCTGCGGATGATATGCAGAACTCATCCTCAGCTCTGTCTGTAGTGCTGACATAAACTGGTGCCAATAATGAGATGTGAATCTCGAATCCCGGTCAGACACCACATCTCGTGGTATACCATGCAGCCTGATAATGTTCTGCACATAGAGCTTGGCCAACCTAGATGGAGTATAAGTCGTGTTGACAGGTATGAAATGGGCTGACTTGGTCAACCTATCAACGACGACCCATATGGAATCATGGCCACCTGGTGTCTTCGGTAATCCCGTGACAAAATCCATAGAAATGCTCTCCCATTTCCACTCGGGAATAGGGAGAGACTGCAGTAATCCTGGCGGTCTCCTGTGCTCGGCCTTGACCATCTGACAGGTCATGCATCTGCTAACATGTAGCGCCACATCGCGCTTCATCCCGTCCCACCAGAAATGTCGACGCAGATCACGGTACATCTTCGTACTGCCTGGATGGATAGATAACCGTGAACTGTGTGCCTCATCGAGAATGTCTCTGCGAAGCTGCTCATCATTGGGTACAACGACCCGTCCTGCCTTCCATAAAATAGACTCCATCACAACAAAGTCGTCAAATTCGTCCTTGATGGCGTGCATGTATCTATCATGAATCCAGGGATCGGTCTTCTGGCCCTCAACAATACGATCCCACAGGCTGCTGTATCGTGGAGGCACGGCGGTAGAAATGGATGCGCTCTCCTGAGGATGCCAATCACTCAAAGCTGCAAGTGTATCCCACGTGTATAGCCAGTTCGCCGTACCCTCTGCATGTGCTCTCCTGCTAAGTGCATCAGCCACCACGTTTCCCTTACCGGGATGGTAAGAGATCGTGCAATCATAATCTTTCAGCAGCTCGAGCCATCTACGCTGCCTCATGTTCAGCTCCTTCTGATCAAAGATGTACTTCAGACTCTTGTGGTCTGTGAAAATCTCGAAGTTCACCCCATATAGATAGTGGCGCCAGATCTTCAAGGCGAAGACAACTGCCGCCAACTCCAAGTCATGTGTGGGGTAGTTCCGCTCGTGCGGTCTCAGCTGCCGTGAAGCGTAAGCAATCACCTGTCCTCTCTGCATCAATACTGCTCCTAGACCTTCTCCAGATGCATCTGTGTAAACTGCATAGTCCTGAGTGCCTGAAGGAAGAGCAAGAATAGGCGCTGTGGTCAACCTCTCCTTCAGTGTCTGGAAGGCCTGCTCACAGGGATCGTCCCAAATGAATGGAACTCCCTTCTGCGTCAATCGTGTCAATGGACGGACGATGCGTGAAAATCCGCTGACAAAGCGTCTGTAATAGCCCGCTAATCCGAGGAAGCTCCGAATCTGAGTGACTGTCTTGGGCTGCTCCCAAGACATAACTGCATCTATCTTTGCAGGATCAACTGCAATGCCTGCTCCAGAAATGATATGCCCGAGAAATGAGACCTGGGATAACCAGAACTCACATTTGCTCAACTTGGCATATAGCTTGTGCTCCCGCAATGTATTTAAGACAATCCGTAGATCATTCGCATGATCCCATTCATTCCGTGAATAGATGAGCACATCATCGATGAACACTACTACAAACTTGTCCAAGTATGAACGGAAGATACGGTTCATCATATCCTTGAAAGCCGCAGGTGCATTGGTGAGCCCAAACGGCATCACCACAAACTCATAGTGTCCATATCGAGTCCTGAATGCTGTCTTCGGAATGTCCGACTCGCGAATCCTCAGCTGATGGTAGCCTGAGCGAAGATCGATCTTCGAGAAAACCAAAGATCCCTGGAGTTGGTCAAACAAATCATCGATACGTGGCAAGGGATAACGGTTCTTCACCGTTCTCTTGTTCAGCTGCCGGTAATCGATGCATAGTCTCATGGATCCATCCTTCTTTTTGACAAATAAAACCGGAGCACCCCAAGGTGAAGTGCTCGGCCTCACGAATCCCAAGTCAAGCAACTCCTGCAACTGCACCTTCAGCTCCCTCAACTCGGCTGGTGCCATGCGATATGGTGCCATAGAGATCGGCTGCGTATCTGGCAACAACGTGATCTCGAACTCAATCTCCCTCTCAGGAGGTAGCCCTGGTAGCTCATCAGGAAATACGTCCGGGTATTCTGAGACTACTCGGATGTCCTGTATCATCGGCTCCTGATCAGACACCTCCCGAACAAAAGCAAGATATGAATCGCAACCCTGATCAACAAGTCGCTGGGCTCGCAATACTGAAATGTACTCCATGGTGGAGTCATGTGTAGTACCCTCAAACGTGAACTCGGGTAGATCTGGAATCCTGAAGACAACCGTCTTCCTAAAGCAATCAACAAGTGCATGATGAGTGGATAGCCAATCCATGCCTAAAATCAAGTCGAACTCATTAAGCTGTAGGAGTAGACAGTCTGCGATCATCTCGTAACCGCCAATCAGTACGGGCAAGTGCCTGACTATCAGAGATATGACAAATAACTGGCCACCTGGCCCTCGGATGTGATATGGAGACGATAGCGTCTCTGCAACTCTATCTAAAGAAACAAGCAACCTCGAAGCAAGGAAAGAGTGTGTCGCGCCAGAATCAAATAAAACATGGAAAGGTCGGCCCAAGACTGAGACCATACCTTTCACTACAGTAGCGGCTGAACGTGCCTGCTCCTCAGTGACTGCGTGTAACTGCCCCTGCCTGGCTGATGCAGCACTAGATCCTGCCACACTCTGCGTCTGTCTCTGCTGCTGCGGTCGCCTGAAGTTGGAGTTCCTGCCACGGAAACTCCCTGAACGCTGTGTCTGAGGCTGTGGCTGAGAAGGCTGTGGCTGAGGCTCGCCAGAAGCCTGTGGGCACTGTGCACGGTAATGTCCCCACTCGTGACATCGGTAGCACCGGACTGGTCGAGTAGAGGGAGTAGCTGTGTCCGTGCTCCGAGCTGGTCCTGCAGGTGGTCTATCTGCTCGCTGCGACCCAGATGGTCGAGCGGACTCTGTACCTCGTCCGGCAAGTGCTCCTCCTAGAGTAGTCGATGGAGAAGAGCGAGCACTGCCAGAGAATGTCGAACCTGTAGGTCGGAACCGTCCGGCTGACCTCTGCTGCTGAAATGGTCGACGTATCGGCCCAAAATATCGCCGCGGTCTAGGCGGTGCTCCAGACGAGCTCCCGTAACGTCTCCCTCTGATGTCCTCGAACTTCTCCGCAGCATCGGTAGCCTCGGAGATAGAAGTGATATGCAGTCCAGCCAGCTTCTCCTGCACCTCCTCTCGCATGCCGCCAATGAACTTCTCCAGATTCTCCTCTGGAAATGCGCCAGCTGCTCGTGTGTGTCGTGACAGCTCTGTGTATCGGATGAAATAATCTCTGGCGGTCATCTGTCCCTGACGAAGCTCGGCAAACAGTCGGCGCTGGGACTCCTTCCACTTCGCAGAAAAGAAGTGGGCTCTGAACCTCGTCACAAAATCGTTCCAAGTAGGCTCTCGGCCTAACTCGGACACTACGGCCTCCCACCATCGCTCGGCGAAGTCTATCAGTGAATACTCTATGAAAGATAGCCACGTGTTTCGGGGCGCCTGAATCGCCCTGAGCACCTTCATTACTCTCTTCAGCCACTGCTCAGCGTCATCTGGTGGACCTGTGCCCTCGAACAAGGGTATGTTGGCCCGCTGGTAGGACGTGAAAACCGACTGGTGCCTGTGAATGGCGGAATACTCGCGTGCATCCTCGTCAGCAAAGTCAACAGGGTCCTGCTCCCTGTCTAACTCTGCATCCTCCTCAGCTCCATGCTCTGGAATGTCCTCTAGTGGATCATCAGGATGAGGCTGCTCCACCTCAACGGACTGGTGCTGGTCCTGTCGTATCCCATCCTGGGATGGATAGTACGTGAAATCTGACAGGTCCTCAAATCTCATCTCCATGTCCGTCTGCCTGTCGGCAATCTCAGTCTGCTGGGCCAATATCTGCTCCTGCTGGCCTCTCATAGCAGCCTGCTGCTGCTGAAGATCGGTAAGTGCGCTCAGTATGCGTGCCAGCTGATCAGAAGTATCCTGACCTGGTCGAGATGCCATGGCTCTGCATGAGAACCATAATTAGTCATAAGGATGCCCTAGACAGATATTTATCATAAATGATTTTCTCTTCTTGGGATATAAGATGAAAATTAATGAACTTGGTGACATCTGTGGTTATTGAATATGAATGTCATATTTCCCTTTTCGAACTCACGACAAGTCAGTAGACGATCGCTATTCGAGAACTTAATGCGATCGGAATTGTAATATCGCGAATGTGCGTATCGGGGTACCACTGCTCTGATACCAAACTGTGAACCCCTCAGGATCCGGGTACCCGTTTACGCGCAATTCGCAAGATATCATTCACAATTATATCGCACAAGTTGTAAAAATACAGGGAAATTTTTTTTTTGCAACTATGACATTCATTCTCAATATCTGACCACAAGTAAAAGAGACAATATGGCACCAAAATTCTTTTCATTAATATTCATCTCCATTTACAACATGTACAAGCATATTCCATGTTACAACATATATCCCAAAACGTGATACAAAAGAGATAACATTTACATCATTATCTGGACAAAAACTGAGACAAAGTAATTCATACCGTCGGGTATAAACTCTGTCTCCAGGAAGCATGTATCGCTACTGAGCTGCAGGCTGTTTGCCTGCCAAACATGTTAGGAAAGAAAAGGCGTCAGCGGTTGCTGGTACCTCCCAAAAACTTATATAAAATAACAGGCATTTATTATTTACAAAAGAAAGCAAGTAGAGAGGCAAGAACAACTCAAATTAAACGTTATTTCTACTGTGCAATGAAAAAGGTTTTTCAGGCTACTTGTAAGCATCTCAGATGTTTGTCCCAAACCCCATCATTTCCCACATGTGACATATTTTATAGTACTTGAGTATTCATGAGTATCTGAGTGTAAGCACATATCTATTCATAGATCACGTTGTTGAGTGATAATGGAAAAGTTATGATCGGAAAGATCTATTAATTTATTTAAATCATTGGGTAGAGAGAATGGTCATTTCCTACTAACTCTAACTGTTGATCGTAACTTCTCAACTCTTAATTTCAATGTTTCCGATACAATTCCAGATGATGTAGATGTAGATATGGATGATCTAGATATAGAATCGCCAGTCTGTTGGCGAAGTAACTCAAGCGGTGAAGAAGCCTACAAATGGCTCTTCCGTCTCGCCCTCTAATTGGAAGCGCGGTCCAATAGAGGGATAGGTCTATTCTCCAACTACGCCACTGAGACGGGTGAGAGAGACTCCCTAGAAAAGTCGCTCTAGAGAAAACAGCCCGACTAGTACGGGCAACCGAGCTCGTACGTAAAGCTGAAAAACTAGGATCCCCCGCCTGGGCATCCTAAAACAGGGTCAGCGGAACTGGTCTAAAGTCTGGATCCCAACGAGGCGTAAAAACACTGCGAGCTCGCGTAAAAACCGAAAAGGGACTGGGATCCTAGACCCGCGCATGAAGCGGCCGCTGCCCTAACTGGGCTTCCTATTCTCCCACCCAGCTGAGGGTCACCGCGCCCTCGCACGGTCAAGTGTAAAAGGTCATCATGACCGGCCAATTATCTGATATCACTGATTCACCATCATATATGTTTGATTCCTCAATCCCTCTTTAATCTTCTATGTGTAGAGTCACAACTCATAATGATCTTAGAATCACTTGATGACTAAAATTTGTAGTCATGAGTAATTTAATCTGATACTGATTTGATTGCGACATCTATGGGAAAACGACGCTTTACTCATGATCTTCTGTGGAGAATTATCATACTAGTTGATTGGTTATAGTGGCATTGCCCATAGTTTATAGTGTTTGTGAAATATTTGATTTTCCATAATAAAAAAAAAGTCAATTTCTATAAAATCTATATTGTACTTGTATAGTAGTTTTAAAGTTTCCATAGTCTGTAAATAATTTCTCAGAAGTCTACACGGTATTTATAAGTTCCAGAATTTATAATTAGTTTCTCAAAACTCTATACAGTACTGGTATATTATCTGATCTTTCCAACATATGTATTTATTTTCTCAGAGTTCCAGAGAGTACACCTATAACATGGAAATTTCCAACATCTGTAATTCATTTGTAAAGGTCTATACAGTTCTTGTTATAACAATTAAATTTCCAACAATTTCTAAAAATCTATACAATATTTATTATAACATTTGAATTTCCAGAATCTGTAGATCTTACTCTAAATCAAGGTATAATTAACAAACATCATATGGATTTAATTATGCCCTTTTGATTTTCATAGTTCTTTGTATTATACCTTATTACTATCTTGAGCCTTATTCTCCCATTGAAGTTCAGATCTATAATAGGTTTAGATAAATCAAGTAACGTTTCAGATATTGTGCTCCAGTGATGGTTATTCACTATAAATGGTCAATTAATAATCGTATATAATTCTTTCAGGAGGGAATTAATTTCCTTATTACTTCCTGGAATAAAGCAATAGAAATTTTAATTTCCATTAGAGTTCTCTTTAAATTTCTTTTTATACAAGAGTTCTAATCTATTCTTTGAAAAGCTGGTAGTTAAATTAGTTTATATTCCATTATAAATATATATATATATATATGTATATATATATATATTTAATGACATAATCTTGTTACATTTTTTTTTTCTTATCAAAAAATCAAGTGACTATAAGGAACTGTTTTGAATCCTGTAAATCTATGTGCTAGTGTATGTGCTATAACTGTGGACGTAGTTCTGCATGTATTAACCATAAATGAAATTCAAAGATTTAATTACCCTTTCCATAACAATGCGTGCTAACAGTATTTTGTATCTGCCTGGAACCATTCTTTTAATCATTTATGTATATATATCTATATTTCATATGAACAGCAACTACTTGATAGAAAAAAAAAACTACATTCAATTTAAGTCCAGGCACCACTTAATAATTTCAGAAAAAAAAACAAAATCTTCATCCAAGATATACGTGATCAAAACCCCAACAACTAATTTGCATCAGAACAATGTCTTTATATTATTCCATATGTAGATTTCAGAAATGGTAGCAAGAGGGGTGTTGGAGCTCATGCATGGCAGCAATAGAGGGGGAAAAGGGATTGTACCTTGGATCAAATTCTGGAAAGAGTATTGATCCAAAGTCTCCTTGGATGAATAGCAGCTCCAGCCTGGAGCTCTCAGAAGTTCCTCCAAGTGCTGGAGATGCCTTAGAGCAGCAGCAACATCTCCAGAATCTACTGCATGTAGCAGATTTTTGGTACAGCCAGAGGGCAGCAGCTGCAATTTGAGCTTTCCAAGGAAGATCTTCCAGCTGCTCTTCCCAGATTTAGCTTGTAGCAGAAGGCTGTTGCAGTAGTTCCAACAATAAGGTGGCTGGAATTGAGATTGAGCTCTCGGTTGTATAGAACAGGAAGAGGGCTTTGCTGGAATTGGGAATTAGGATGATAAGGAGAAGAGGAAGAAAGAGTCTATGTTGGAGATGGGAATTACGAAGAAGAGGGGAGGCTTCGTTGGGAATAAGGCGATGGAGAAGAGAGGTTTATATGGAGAGGATTGGGACTTTGTTGATGGCCAAATGGAGAAACTTAATTGCCAAATGGAAGCCCCTGGAAACCCACGGCAGCAGTTTCCTGCTGCTGCTACAGTAGCATTATTTTAAATTTCTCTCTCTCTCTTTTTACCAATTTATTTATTTATTTAGGATACTAAAGTCTCCCGTATTCACGCCTCGTATGTCGGATTTTGACAAGTCATATCTCTTTTTGACCGTCTCTAAACGACGATCAATATGAGTATAATATTGACATACTTTCGGTCGAGTTTTGAATACCCGAAATTTTCGGATACGGTTTTTGTTTGAGATTAAATTTTGTGATTTAAAATTATCAAACGACCTCCGATTGACGAACGGTCAATTCCGTTGGTTTCGTATCGTCGAATCGGATCTCATGATGGTCTCGGTTTATTCCGCGGCTTCCGAATTTGTGTCGCGGCTTTTTGCGGCGCGCATTACGAAGGGACCGATTTTTGGTCGATTTCGTTCGAACGACTTTTGATTCACTACTAATTGATCGTTTTAGGTTATTTAGTATTGACCGATAACGTTTTTGGGTTCATTAGACCCAAAATCGGACGACTTCGGGTTTGATTGGAAACCGGATGCTACAAGTGGGAATCTCATGTGAGTTCAAGCGAATCCTCTTGGATCTCAACCTCCTCCCATCCTTTGTAGGTCTATAAAGTTATCGCCACAAGAATATTATCATCCACCCTTCTGAGTAGCACTGAGATTGACACATTCTCAACCATTTCCTCCTCTAGCGTGAAACGAGCTCATTCCAACTAGTACTAAGCCCGCCAAAGCTACCAACTGAACCAATCACCCTGAACTTAATAAACCTGAATCTGTGGAGGGACCTCCAAAGTCATTCATCTAATCCCCCAACCTTGTCTCTTGTAAAATCGCCATATCTGCCTTCTAACTTCCAAGTTGAGAACCCATTGCAGCTCTCTTCTCGTGCTTTGCAAACCGCAGACGTTCCATGTGATGACCTTTATTTAGAAACCTCTATATAGCTTCTTTGCACACCACATTCATTGAATTTCCACCATCTTTTTTTTAAAGAAAAAGGGTGTTCACCGTAAAGGCATGTACTAAAATCTCCTACTATCTCGTGGAAGTCGCCCCGTCCAACTCCTTCCTCCATCTCCTCAACATCCACTTCCTCTTAAAATAGAGGGTCCTCCTGAGAGGCCTCCTGTATTGTATTCCTCCCCTTCGACCCAAACGTCTGCCATTCAATGTCCCTAACCTGCCTTCTTTTCTAGAGAAAACCAGACACCCTTCATCGTTCTCATCCACAACAGGGGCCTTCGGGCCCAGCAGTTCCCTGACCCTTCCTTGAGACCTGACCAAAATTGTTCGTGAAGTCCTTGTGCAATCCACTGCATGGATCCATTAACTAAAGCAACACAATCTAAATAAGCCAACAACACCTTCTATAGTGCTGATGCCACGCTGATGCCAGGTGTGCATCCGCTAAAGTGATGGATCCCACTTCCAATCATTTACAAGATTGTGTCCTTTCATGGGTTCCATATATAGTGCAGCTTGACGAGCACATCACCCTCGTTGTGGAAGAGGAAGATCTTGTTGGTGCTATTGTGGAAGAGGATGATTTCAGAGCCTATGTCCTCCTCTCATTGACTTCTATGCAACTACCACCACCCCCCTCACCTTGCTGAGAACTATCTCCATCCTAGTTGGTCCTGTTGTGGAAGAGGAAGATGTCAGAGCATATCTCCTACTCTCCTTGACTTCCATGCAACTACCACCACCACCTTCAGCTTGCTGAGGACCATCTGCATCCTCCAAGCTTTCCTCCTTCCCTTTAATGCCCCTGCTGTCTTTCTCCAGACCCTCCCCCGCTTGCCCCTACCTAGGCAGCACACGCCTATTGGAATTTAATGTAAAAAGAAAGAAAAACAAATGTAATGCTATACAAATCTATTTTGCTGCAAGTTAGAGGCAGATTGGAATTTGATGGCTAGTCTTCGCTAGAATCCATCATGGCCAATCGATGCAGGATCAGGTAGCTGTATCAACATGGAAGTGATTTATACTAACATAACTAGGAAACAAAATCACAGTACTTGAGAGATTTAATCTCTCCCAGAACATGTAGAGAGGCTTGATATATCGTCACTGATGCTTGCAGAAAGATCAGATAGAATCCCTGGAAATGATTCATTGCCAGTTTGTGCAGAAAAATAGCGGATCTGCAGAGGCCCGTAAGTAGCAACTTTAAGATATCTTATACTAAAGAATTAGTTTGATGATATGGCAAAGTTGGCCCATTTTTCACCATTGTTAGCACATGATGGTAATAATTTATGTTTATGGAGAAAGCAACCCTTTTTCTTAATAGTCTAAACATACTTTAGATTCTTCTTACACGATTTCTTCAAGATATCGAAATTATAATTTTAAACATCCTTTCTTCTCATATAGGACTGGGAGGAATGCAACTGGTGCTATTTAGAGTTGAAGGAAATCATCGCCTTCCACCTACAACTTTTTCCCCTGGTGACATGGTTTGCGTGCGAATTTCCGATAGTAAGGGTGCAGGCGCTACATCTTCCATGCAGGGTTTTATCAATAATCTTGGGGATGATGGATGTAGTATAACCGTGGCTCTGGAATCTCGTCATGGTGATCCAACCTTTTCTAAGCTTTTCGGGAAGAGTGTTCGTATTGACCGTATACATGGATTAGCAGATGCTCTCACTTACGAAGTATGTGATAACTTCTCTTTGTATCTAATAATGAGTATATAGATTTTTCAACTTCTTTTTCCCATTATCAATTGATGGAGCAACTTGCATATATTCTCACCTTTCTGGTTTCTGTTGTCTAAGTGATCTTGTTGAAACAATCGACATCTATAAAAAGGAGTATATCAAAATATATATTGCGGATAGTAATTATAACCGTCATGCTTATTGGAAACATTTTGCTTGTTTAGTTTTTATCTATCTATTTGAGTGGTTCTTTCATTTATTGGGACAATCATTTTATCCTTTCTAAAGTTGAAGCCACCAACAGTCCATATGCATATGGTGCGATGAGGGTAGCTTGGTGGAGTGCATGATGATAATTTGTATTACCACCGAAAAGTTCTTAATGCACACATATCTGAAATACATTTTTATCTCTCAATGGCACAGAATATGTCGGTGTTATCTTCTATTTGTTGCATTATTTATGGTCAGACTCAACAAGGTTTCCATTTAGGTTTCCATTTTCAACAGCTTGTGCATTTCCACTAGCTATATAATTGACATCTCCTGCCAAGAATTGTTATCATCAATCCATGGTTCACATGTCGATTTTGGCGTCATTCGCCAACTTGTATAGGAACGGAGAAATTTGACGATATTTTGCTGATATTGTTGGCAACTGTGAAAATGGCTTTACATATACATGGTACGGGGCTAATCTAAGGGGATAATTCGACCTCATGCCTTATTGTACCGATAGTTTGACCTAATGCCATATTCTAACAAATACATGTAGGGTATTTTGCCAAATGGATACTCAATCGAATTTCAAATCTATACTAGGTGAGTCGGTCCCTATTTAACAAGGTCGGTCAAGATACATTCATAAATGTGCGCTGTGTGGTGGCAGTGTGGAGACCTTGGAGCACCTCTTCTTCCTTTGTCCAAGCACTGCCGCAATTTGGGAGGACGCCCATGTACCGTGGGTTAACGCCTCTTCAGCTTCATCGTTTTGGGACTCTTTGCGTTCAAGTAATGGTCGGCCGAGGAGGGAGCTGCTTCGCCCGTTCGCGTGCATTTGGGCGCTGTGGCTTGGTCGGAACGCGAAGATTTTCAGGGGTCAAAGATTTTACAAGGAGAATATTATCGCACACGTCTCTTTGCTTGTGAATGACTGGCTGCTTATGTAATGCGTTTCTTTTTTGGGGCTTCCTGCGGGATCCACTCGATCCTAGGTGTTTGTAAAACTCTCTTCCTCCTTTCCTTCTTCGCCTTTTTAATAAAATTTTGGGGCGATCACCACGGCGTGTATCCCCCGAAGAGCTTTGGTTTCAAAAAAAAAGATACATTCATAAATACATTGTATTCAAAACATATTTGTGTGATCGTTTGACCAAGATACATGCGCCACACACAGTCCGTGGTAGTTTGGAAACCGTGCTTTCACTAAAAGGTGCTCATCCAACACCTCCATCAAAGCAGGCACCTCCAATGGGCCATATATTGCAAAAACCAGCAGGAGAAGACTATCCAAATGTTTTGAGCATTTTCTATGTGACATATTTTACTCTAAATTTACTACTCGTGGTTGCAAGAGCCGTAAAACATGTCTGAATTTATTGATTCTTTGACTAGTGAAAGTGAATGGAGAACATGTTCTTTGGCTTAATGACCAAATTGGATGGAGGCAATTATGTCTGCTGGTCCCAATCGCTAAGGAATGTGATTGAAGGTCATGATAAGGAGTACATCATTATCGATGAGGAACCAAAATAGAACACACAAACTTGCATCATAGAAAAATGATAATGCAATGATGAAAGCATGGATTATGAACAGTTGCGTTCTGCGTATCACAAATGACATGGGTGCCATAAGTCTACCATACACATGTGGGAAATTTGTGATAAGCATACACGGAAGAAAACAACTACGCACTGATCCTTCAGGTATGTGCGGAGATGTCACATATGAAGCAGAATGGTCAGCCTCTAGCAACATATTACTCTACAATAAATTCAAATACCCAACAATTGAATTCGTACATGCCAGTATGTCCGTGTGAAGATCAAGGGATGTTTAGATCTCAACTTATGGTTGGACTCTTCCTAGGAGGCTTGGACTCCTGAGATGAGCTTGCTCGCTCATAGACGATTACTGCTCAGAGATTCCCTCCATAGAGGCAACCTACAATAGATTGAATTGATTGCTTATCTCTTTACCTGCTCACAAAGTTGAGGACACTTCTTCCATGGTGGCATCATCCAACAGAGGAAGAGTTACCTTCTTCCGAGGTCGAGGGTGTGGTCATGATACATTGAGAAGTGGTCATATTGACAATCGATGTTGGGGTAAACAACCGTAAGCCTCAGGTTGCTAACCATGCCATATCTAGCATAGTTGACGACCTGTATACCATCACTGGAGCAAAATATGATGATATGATCCAATGCTTCACCAACGCCACTTAGCATTACCACAGAGTTCTTTTCAACCAAGTGGCTCCTACATGGAGCCTGAAACTGCATCCTTTGCTGATCCATCAAGTATATCTCCATGATGATTTGCATGTCATAATTTGTCTAACCATCTCGAGGGGTTTGCGGATTCCAGAGCATCTCGTCATATTTTTTCCCACGAGGATCAATTTTCTTCTATGCATGGTGTCCCATTTGGACGCACCATTCCGGTAGCAGTCGGAAGGCTATCATCAATTCCAGGACATGATGATATTCAAGTTGCTCCACATATTCATCTAGAAAATATTCTACTAGCACTGGAGTTTCATACTAGTTTATTATATGTTTACAGAATTACCAAGGAACTCAATTACAAGGTTATTTTGATCCATTCTCTCTCATTTTTCAAGATATGCTGACGGATTGAGTGATTGGTTCACAACCCGGGGATATATACCACTTGACTCAATTCCTTTTTGTTGGCCATGTGTCTACTATTACAAGGGATCGTTTGCTTTCTTGTGGCATCTTTGCCTTGGTCATCTTCCTCGACCAAAAATGAGAAGAGTTCTTCCTCACATTCCTACCTCAATTTTTTTCTAGTACGAATCTTGCTAACTTGGAAAACTCCACATAGCTTCTTTTCCAAGTCATCCTAGTTGTGTCTAAGCCCATCTAAAATCTTTTGCATTTTGATGTGCATTCTGCTTCACTGTGAAAACCCATTTGCAACTTACTATAGACGACCCAACAGGGGCGAAGCAAAGGGTCCGGGTACCTCTCGACTGAAGAGCAACCATATCTTCTTCCATAGCTAATCGCCATCGACTGTCCTGCAGGTCCTCTTGATAATTTCGTGAAATGGCCACGACTGACAACGCAACTGCAAATTTCCTGAAATCACCACTCAAGCGATCAAAAGATACCATGGAAGAAATAGGATACGATGCGCAGCTACGCTTCTTTTTTTGAAGCGCAATAGGTAAGTCCAACTCAGCAACCTCCACATCTGTCTCCTGTGTAGATCCCTACTCAGGTAGATCACCAGACCCATCGTTAGAAATTATGTATTCAGAACATACCTCACGTGCGCTAGATGACGAGTGGTGACCATAAGCAAAAGTGGGCCGACGGGTATAGTGATTTGGCAAAGGTGGAACTTGGACCACAGTAGGAGGTGGAGGTAGTGGTGGTGACAGTGGTGGTAGTATCGATGAAGAAGGTGGTAGTGGTGGCATGTATATTTCATTATCAGAGTCTGATGAAGTTAATTGATCACCTGTTGGAGAAAAATACATCACCGACTCGAAAAAGATGACATCAACAATAACGTAATATTTCTTGCGCAGAGGATCACAACACTTGTACCCTTTTTGTGTCCTGGAGTACCCAACAAAGGCACACTTGACCACTCTAGGAGAGAGCTTGTCAATACCTGGAGACAACTGGTGGACAAATGCGACCGAGCCAAACACACGAGGTGTAGGTAAGAACAATTCCTTTTCAGGAAAAGCTAGAGAGAAGGGAATTTTCTCACCCAAAACTGACAAGGGTATGCGATTAATAAGATAACATGCCCTAATAACATTGCCCCCAAAAAATGCACAGCACGGCTCTGAATGAGAAGAATCTTTGTAACCTCAAAGCAAATGACGATGCTCCCTCTCTGCAACACCATTTTGTTGGGAAATATAGGCACATGATGTCCGATGAATTATGCCTTGCGTTGAAAAATAATGGGATAGGGAATGAGTACAAATTCTAAGGCATTATCAGTTCTCACAATTTTCACAGAAGAGAAAAACACATTTTGTACTTCAGTGAGAAAAGTTTTAGTAACATTTCTAGCTTCAGATTTATTCTTTAATAGAAAAACCCAAAACGGACGAGAGAAATCATCAACTGCAACAAGATAAAACCTGTGTCCCTGATGATCAGAGACACGACTGGGACCCCAAGTATCTATATGAAACAACTCAAAAATGGAGCTACTGCTCCGACCCTGATGACTTGGAAGTGCAGACCGATGATGTTTTCTCAATTGACAAGCCTCTCATTGGAAGGACATGCGAGGAGACATCTGAGGCAGAACACAACACATTTTCTGAAGCGAGGGATGACCAAAGCGTAAGTGCCACATGAAAGGGGAGACAGGTCCAACAGAATGAGAAGAAAGGCCAACTTATGGAGTTCGGGTTAAGCGATAGAGGCCACCTTGCTCACGGTCACACCCAATCACCTTACCCGTAAGGATGTCCTGAAATACAAGAGAAGACGAGTCAAAAATAACTCGACAATGTAAGTCCTATGTAATCTGACTAATGGATAATAGGTTCATAGAAAAGTTAGGTGCATGCAACACATTCTGTAAATGCATAGAGGGTGTCAAACTAATCTTCCATGTCCAGTGATTGGGGAATGAGTCCCATCTGCAATAACCACAATGCGTCCTGGAGAAACCTGTCCGTATACTGTTAGTTGATCCCTTTCTCCACACTAAGTGATGTGCAACACCGAAGTCCATAATCCATTCTATAACATCGGATCCACAACTGCTAGTGAGTGCATAAGTACTACATGAGGTACTAAAGGAGGCGAAAGCAACCACATCAGAGTGACTCTCGGATGCCGAGGAAGACGTGGCAGGACTGGCTGGAGATATAATACCCCTCAATCAAGCTACAAGATCATCAAATCGTTGATCCATAGAGGAGGCAGCCAGAGGCTCAATCTGCTCAGCCACTTGAGCGGAGGCAGGAAACCCATGCTTAGAGTAGCATGTATCTTCGGTATGTCTAAAACGATTGTAAAAAGTGCAAGACTGACGAACATGACCTCCTTTGCCACGAGGTCCTCGTCCACGAAACTGAGAAGAACCTCCTCGCCTTCGGGAGGCCACCATCGCTGAAGAAGTCTGACTAGTATGTAGAAGATGGAAAAATGATCCAACTGAGTTTGCGGAAGGCTTCCTCCATAGGAGGAATAGTAGAGTCTGCCAAAATCTGGGAATGAGATGCCTCATACTCATGATCAAGGGTTGCCAAGAACACACCAACCATGGTGGCATTCCTATAAATCTTCTGCTGCTCAGGGTAGATGTAAGGGGCATGAAGCTATAGAGCTTCTCAAACACCCCACGTAAGGATGTATACAACGAGTGGTGAGGCCGTCCATTCTACTTGATGGTAAAGATATCATGCTGGAGTTGTAAAATCTTCGTCTCATTCTTTGCTTATGAATAAGTAGCAGCAAGAATATCCCACATTGCCTTGGCTGTGGGCTGATGGAGTATGTCATTGGCGTTCTCTGTGGCCAATGTACCTGAAAGCCAAACCTTGGCATATGCATCATCTGTCTTCCATGAAGCGTTAATCCCAGTTTTCTCAGTTGGCTCTTCCTCGGTAAAAATTCTTACCTGTAGACTTCATCATACTCATGAACTGCATAGCCCATAGTTCATTGTTTGACCCATCCATCTTTATGATAGACGCATGACCTCTGAAGACGGTTGTGGAGGGAATATCAACCTCGTTTATTGGATGTCAGCTCGAGAAGACTAGGGCTGAAGAATAGACAAGGGCTTAGAAATATGATTGCATGTGTAGACTCGACAACCAATCCCATCAAGAAAGATACCGCAACGACGATGCTTTTAGTGGAGGATGGCGTGATTGGGCGAAAGCGGTGGTCCACGCAGAAGGAGCGACAGAGCCGGGTAACGGTAGTGACCCACATGGAAGGGGCGTCATGCATTTGCGGCATACGTGGAGGTGGCGGCGGGGCCGGGCGGCGTCTGCCTACGTGGAGGTTGCCCGCGTGAAGAGGGGCGGTGACGTCCTACGGGGTCAAGCAACAATGACCTGCGTAGAGAGGGCGGAGGCCTGCGTACGGCTACCCACGTGGAGAGGAGTGACAACCCGCATGGAGAGGGGCGGTGACCCGCGTGAAGGGGAGGAGACATGGGGTGCGACTTAGGGTCAAGCTTGCAAAAATCATCCGACTAGGCCGACTACTAGTCGAGTGGGGGGGGGGGGTAGTCGACTCGACTAGACCTACTCGGCCATTAGCTGGTCAGCCCAACTTGTCGGGCCGACTAGTCTGCCTAGTCGGTCGACTACTCGGTCGACTTTTACATCAAGCTTTTATATTTTTTGTTTTTGTTTTTTTAAAGCAAACTTATCTAATATGCTTAATGTTATATTTAAGGTCAATTACTTCTTTTGTTTCATTATGTAAGTATAGAAAATATACAAATCTATGTTAATACATAAGCAAACTTATTCTAATATGCAATAATGTTATATTTAAAGTCGATTACTTCTTTTATTTCATTATGAAAGTATAGAAAATGTACAAATCTAAGTATAAAAATGATTTATATATTTAAAACAATTAAAATTCAAAATCCGACTAATGGCCGACTAAATCTGATTAGTCGCCCGACTGCCGATTAATCCTTAGGCAATGACCCTGCCGACCGAGTACCGACTACTGCTTTCTGCAACGTTGCTTAGGGTTAGTGTTTTGGAGCTCTGGTCTGGGTCCGCCGTTCTGATACCATGTTGGGAAAAATGAAAGAGATTTTTATTTCCTTGAGCCCTAGGCTCTCTTATATAGGAGAGACCTATGGGTAACTTACATAGAATAGACAAAAGAACTGAAATATATATAAAAGGGTACAAAATATAGAAATATATTTCGACAAAGGTGATGCAATATAATTTGCGCTTCCACGTCATGTGACTGAAGGAAATAACTATCTCCCCTTTTAATATAGATGCATATTGGAATTGGGGGATGACCGGAGAAGAGAGAAGATATGCACCGAACTTCATGAGTTGAGAGACAAATGGAGATGAATGGCCGGGTTCTATAGATAAATAAAATGATAGGGAGATGGGATTCCAACTCTAGAATTTTTAGCAACTTATAGCTTAGGTTTTCGTCATTTTTCACAAGTTTATGTACCTTTTTAACCATGGTTTATAAATATGTTGAGTTACCTGAGTTTGATGCATTTTTTCTTGCTATAAAGATTTTTTTAATCTCTTAAAAATATTAAAATGGCTAACTATATGAATATATATATATATATATGAGATCATATGTATTAAAAATAAATTATATATTTAAAATAACTTAAAAAATTCAAACTGACAATGCAATCATTCAATCTAATGCCCAACTAATTCGGTTACTCTCCCAACTGCCGATTATCCTTAGTCAGTTACCCTATCGACCGAGTACCGATTCCCTACTTTTGCAAGCTTGTCATCAACAAAAACTGCCAGTATACAATGCTAATAGACCATCTTCCGACGAACATAGAGTAATCCAATGTCGGCCTGTGGAAACCAAGATAACTGATCTCGGTGGCAAGCATGTCAAAATAGGCTTATGGACTCTGCTTGAGTCCGTAAGTAGCCTTACGGGGTCGGCACACATGCTCCCCCTTGATAGAGTCACCCGATGGTTGTATCATGTAGACCTCCTCCTCGTGGTCGTCGTATAGAAAGGTAAATCTTCACATCGAGCTGAAAGATGAACCAATTCTTATTGGCAACAACTGAGCGAACATCACAAATTGATCTCATCCTAGCCATTGGAGAAAAAAAATCTAAAGTAGTCCACTCCATGAGTGTGAGTGAAGCTCTTTGCCACAAGCATGACATTCATTTTCAATAGAAATCATCGAGAGAGTGTTTGCTCGTAAAGATCTGTACAGACATATTATTCACTTATGTACCTTTTCTTATATTTATATTTTTGCTTGGACTCTATGTATTTTACCCATAAGGCTGCTCTACTATATAAGAGAGCCTAGGGTTGATGGAATAAACAAGTTTTTCATTTTCCCAACATGGTATCAGAGCGACGGTCCTAGACCGGAGTTCTCGAGCCAAAACCCTAACCCTACCACTTCACCCTCCAACCCTCCACGCACGGTTGCGTTGCCTTGCGCCGTCGTGTGCACCTTCTCCATCAGGTCTGTGCGCCGCCGTGTACACCTTCTCCTGTGTGCCGTTGTGCGCACCTCCGGTGCCTGCGCATAGGACCAACTGCGTACCTGTACGCCCTCATCTGCGGCCGGCTTCTCGCTGCACTCGCGTACTGAGTCGCTGCACTCGCGTACTGAGTTGCTGCACTTGTGCGTTTGTGCGCTAGTGCACGCGCACCACTGCTTTCGTGCGCAGACCTGCATCTGTGCATCCCCGTGACGTGATCCAGCATCTGTGCTTGCGCGATCCCGAACGTGTGCAGTTTTAGACTAGCGCGGGTATGACGTGTACCTCTGGTTCTTTCCACGCATGCAGTTACAGATTGATGGGTTTAATTGCTTGCGTCTACACATGCAACTAAACCCGTTAATGTCAGTGTAGACAAATCATCTATTCAGTCTACTCGCCTAGTCTTCCTATATCATGATGTCAGAAAGCAAGGCATTATTTTCTTCTACAGGCACCTTCAGAGGTCCGACGCCTATTGTGATTATAGATGGCTCTAAACTATGAACTATGGGCCATGCAGTTCATGAGCATGATGAAGTCAACCGGTAAGAAGCACATTCTTACTGAGGAAGAGCCTACTGAGAAGACAGGGGTTAATGCCTCTTGGGAGGCAAATGATGCATATGCCAAAGTCTGGCTTCCTGGAACATTAGCAATTGAGATTGCGAACGATATTCTACATCAGCCCACAACCAAAGCAATGTGGGATATTATGGCTACTATCTACTCACATGCCAAGAATGAGACAAAGATTTTACAACTTCAGCATGACATCTTTACAATCAAGCAAAATGGACGGCCTCTCCACTCACTGTACACGTCTTTGCGTGGAATGTTCGAAAAGCTTTATAGCTTCATGCCTCTGACAGCCACTCTAGAACACAGAAGACCTACAGAATGCCACTATGGTGGGTGTTTT
Organism: Ottelia alismoides; assembly: GCA_037367405.1. NCBI lineage: Eukaryota > Viridiplantae > Streptophyta > Magnoliopsida > Alismatales > Hydrocharitaceae > Ottelia > Ottelia alismoides. Next base: position 86,590 of record JAZKJV010000861.1, on the reverse strand, counting down.
CCTTGCTTCCTTGATCCAGAATACGAGGCGGCATGTTCCCAGATCTTGGCGGATTCTACTATCCCTCATAGGAGGAAGTTTTTCGTAGGCTGAGCCATATCGCTATCCCTTCGTCCGCCTGTGAATCAGACCGCATCAGCCATGCAGCCAACTGAGGTCGTGGAGGTCACCATCAGTTCTGTAGCCGCGGACCTCACGATAGAGGAGGCCGTGCTCGACCATCGTGTACTTTTTGCCATCGTTCTTGACATACTAAAGACACATGCTATTCTAAGCATGGATTTCCGGCCTCTGCATGAGTTGCTGAATAGATCGAGCCCCCAGCCGCATCATCCATGGATCAGCGCTTTGATGATCTTGTAGCCCGTCTGAGGAGCATCATACCTCCATCTGGTCCCACTGCATCAACATCTACTTCTGAGAGTCACACCGACGTTGTTGCACCTGCATCTGCAGCCACCAGTACTCAGGTAGCACCTATGCATTCACTAGCAGTACTGGATCATATACTTTAGAGTGGATTATGGACTCTGGTGCCACACATCATCTGTGTGGTGATCAAGGTCTACTTACAGGATACAGGTATGTCCCTTCAGGCCGTACAGTGGTTATTGCTAATGGAACACATTCCCGATTATTGGTCAGGGGAGATCAGATTGTCACCGTCCATGCTCTCAAGAACGTCTTACATGCACCTGATTTTTCGTTGAATTTGTTGTCCATTAGCCAACTTACAAAGGATTTACATTGTCGAGCTATTTTTGATCCATCCTCTTATTTTCATTTACTCGATGTCACCATGTCGCTCCTGATATAGAGTCATGCCCCTCATTCTTTCTGGGACGATGCTGTTCTGACGGCATGCTATCTTATTAATCGAATGCCGTCATCTGTCTTAGGTGAGAAAATTCCATTCTCTTATTTTCCCTGACAAAGAATTGTTCACCCTTACTCCTCGTGTGTTTGGCTCAGTTGCCTTTGTTCACCAGTTGTCTCCCGGGACCGATAAGCTCTCTCCTAGGGCTGTCAAGTATGTGTTTGTCGGGTATTCCTGAACACAGAAGGGGTACAAGTGTTACGATCCATTGCGAAGAAGGTATTTGGTCAGTGCTGATGTCACATTTTTCGAATCTGTTATGTACTTCTCGTCAGTGTTGCAGAAGACGGTATTCGGTATTCAGTCGGAGGGGTCACTGAATAGAGAATAATCGGTATTCGGGCGACTATTCGGAATTATTCGGTTTTGTATTTTTTAATATAAAATTTATATTTAATACATATATTCTTATATTTTATACATATATTGTCATTATTTAACATGAATCCAAGATAAAAGTACCAATCAATATAATAAACATATAGAATTGGACATTTTTGATGATACCGTGGTAAAATGTAACCCATAAAAATCGAAATTGAAAATAAAAAAATAAAAATATGAAGAGTCAAACTCAGTCGGCCTCATAGTCGGGCCAGTCGGCCGAATAGTCGGCCGACTATTCGGTCGGACCGACTATTGCCCGACTGGAGGTCTGTTCAGTCGGGTACCCACCGCACCTCATAGTCGGACCGACTATTCGGGATAGTCGGGCCGACTATTGCAACACTGTTCTCGTCTACAGGTGATCAACTGGTTCCCTCTGAAACTAATGATGCTATATACATGCCGCCACACCACCACCACCACTAGAACCGCTATCATCTCCTACACCTCCTGTCACTGTGCCGCTTTCACCACTGCCATTCCACTATACCCGTAGGCCTGCTTCTGCTCATGGTCACCGCTCATCATCTAGCTCGCCTGAGGTATGTTCTAAAAATATTACTAATGATGGATCTGATGACTTTCACGAGCAGGATGTGTTACTGAGGCCAGCAGGGGAGCCAGATGATTTAGATGTACCTAATGCTCTACGAAAGCAGAAGCGAAGCTACACGTCATTTCCTATAGCCTCGTTTGTGTCGTTTGACCGTCTTAATGGAGAATTCAGGGACTTTGTCATTACATTGTCAACAGTGGATATTCCAAGGAATTATCAAGATGCACTGAAAGATAGTCGATGGCGTTTGGCCATGGAAGAAGAAATGTCAGCTCTTCAGTCCAGAGGCACCTGGAGCCTTGTTCCTGCACCCGCTGATGTGTCTACAGTTAGCTGCAAGTGGGTCTTTACAGTTAAGCAGAAGCAGATGGCAACATTGATAGATACAAGGCTCACCTTGTTGCTCAGGGCTTCACACAAACATATGGGGTGGATTATCTTGATACATTCTTGCCGGTTGCTCGACATTCCACCCTCAGGATCCTCCTTTTTGTTGCAGTTACTCGTGACTGGCCGCTATACCAGTTAGATGTGAAGAATGCATTCCTAAATGGTGATTTACAGGAGGAAGTCTACATGCAACAACCACCTGGTTTTGCTGTTGAGGGGGAGTGTCCTATGGTGTGCATACTTCATAAGGTTATCTATAGCCATAAGCAGAGCCCTAGAGCTTGGTTCCAAAAGCTCTCAGACCTGTTTGAGAAACAAGGGTACAGACGTTCTAATGCTGATCATTCCCTGTTTGTACAGAAGACACCTAGAGGTATTATTGTTATTATGGTGTATGTAGATGATATTTTGATTACAGGTGATGATGAATGAGGAATCCAGGGGGCAAAAGAAATGCTGGGTCGTGAATTCGTCACCAAGGACCTTGGGGTCCTTAGATATTTTCTGGGACTGGAATTTGCCAGAAATCCTCATGGGTTGGTAATGACCCAGAGGAAATATGTCACTGACTTGTTGAATGAAACAAGAATGCTTGGTTGCCTAACTGCCACTACACCTATGGATCCCAGTATGAAATTATATGATGATGATACTGCTGAGGTGGATAAGAGAAGATACATAGAACTGGTGGGCAAACTTCTCTATGTTAATATTACCAGGCCCGATATCTCCTTTGCTGTGAGTCGAGTGAGCCAGTTTATGGAGCAACCACGTCAGGTACACATGGATGCTATACATATGATACTCAGGTACCTTAAGTCTTCTCCAGGTGTGGGTCTGCTATTTAAGAAAGGCAAGGAGGTTACTATATCAGCTTGTGCAGATGCAGATTACGCAGGGTGCCCCAAGTATAGGAAGTCCACCATTGGGTTTGCTGTATATGTTGGAGATTCTCTAGTCTCGTGGAGAAGCAAGAAGCAAACCGTTGTTGCAAGGTCCAGTGCTGAGTCTGAATATAGGGCTATGGCCCAGGTCAGTACAGAAATGATGTGGGTAAAGGCTGTGCTTGCATATATATATATATATATATATAGAAGTCCCGATTCTTATGGCTCTAGAATGTGACAATCAGGCATCTCTATTCATTGCAAATAATCCAGCATTCCATGAACGGACCAAGCACATTGAGGTTGATTGTCACTTCATACGTGACATGATTCAGAAGGGGTTTATTGCTACATCTCATGTTAGCTCAGAGGATCAAACTGCAGACATTTTTACCAAGGCGTTACTTCGAGGGCCGTTCCGGAAGGGTTCATCCAAGCTGAGCATGATTGATATCTATGCCCCACCATGAGGGGGAGTGTAGAGACATATTATTTACTTATGTACCTTTTCTTATATTTATATTTTTTGGTTGGACTCTTTATGTATTTTACGCATAGGCTGCTCTCCTATATAAGAGAGCCTAGGGTTGATGGAATAAACAAGTTTTCTCATTTTCCAACAAGATCCATCAGTAGGCAACAAGCATGGCACGTCGAGGATACGATACAAGATTCCACAAGCCCTTGGAGGTTAGTGCATTCATCTCTACAAACATGGCCTTTTTCCAACCATGGTCTTGTAGTGCACTATCATGATCACAAGGAATAGTAACAACAATAAGAGCATCTGTAATCACCCATCACAACTGGATAGACTGCCAGTGGAAGTAAAATGTGAAAGAAGATGTATAGTATATTACTTTTTTGTCCTTCGTTGTTCTATAAGGAGTTTCGATGGAGCATCCAGATCTGTTGTGGAGGGGACACTCAAAGAGGACACATCATCTTGCAGGTAAGGAATATGTGACGTTGTAGGAGTCAGAATGAACAATGTATTTTCTTTTGCGGGTAATGGGTGGTGACGGAAGCTCCAAGGGCATGTCAGCGACAGATTGAGTAAAGTACTCGGTCTGTTCAAAGAAAGAGACATCAACAGAAATATAGTAGTGATGACTAGAAGGGTCATAGCATACATACCCCTTTCGAGTCCAAGAGTAGCCAAGAAATATACACTTAATTGTATATGGAGACAATTTAGGTAGAGTGTAAAAGTTATGAACAAAGGAAATGCAATCAAAGATTCTTAATGGAAGAGGAAAATGTTCCTTATCAGGACATAAAAGGGAGAAAAGAGTTACCCCCATTGAGAACTGAAGAGGGAATCTTGTTGATGAGTTAGATAGTAGCGATAATGGTGTTCCCATAATTTGTCTTAGGAACCTCCACATGAGTAAGCGAGATACAAGCAATGTCCAGAAGGTGACTAAGTTTCCTTTCCGTTACCATATTTTGTTGTGAGGTATACATACAGAGGTTTGATGAAGGTGTCCTGAATGTCAAAGAAAGATACCTAGTCCTATTGAGTGAACTCAACAACATTGTCAGTCCTACTGAGTGAACTCAAGAACATTGTCAGTCCTATTGAGTGAACTCAAGAACATTGTCAGTCCTGATAGTCTGAATACAAATAGAGAATGGTCTTTTAATGAGCTGAAAGGATATGACCAATGTTATTAATTTCCGACCATTCTTTGATTAAATAGACCCAAGATTTCTTATTGTAATCATCCACAATGACATCAAACTATATGAGACCGATAGTAGTATGAATTGGATGGGGTCATCAAATATTAGAATGGACTAAAAAGAATTATTGTTGTGGCTTAGCCATGGGTGGAAACGAAGCTCGACGATGTTTGCTAAATTGGCATGCTTCATACTTGAATAGTTTCAAAGAGGTTAACTTGGAAAACATCTACAAAAGAGCTCTACCAAAGGGTGATCGAGCTACAAATGCTATAGGAATGGGTCAACAGAGATGGAGACAACTCCTACAAAGGTTAAATCAACGAGGATATCAAGATAGTAAAGGTCGTTCTCTTCTCATGTCCCCACTAAAAATCTGCATCGTTCCAGAATCCTGAAAATAGCAATAGAATCTTCAAAAATCACATGACATTCAATTCAACACAACTTATCGAACTGACAATATGCTTAGAGGAAAGCGAGTGCGCAGTAAACTTGAGAGAGCCTGATGGAGAACTCCATAGTCCCAATAGTGGTAACAGGAGAATGGCACCATTGGCTAGCCAAACTGTGAACCAACTTCATAATAGAAGAGGGTTGAGAAGAGATCAGGAAACTTTCTTCTCCAGTCAAGTGAGTTGACGTACAGAGTCAATGATTCAAGTCGGTGGTGTGGCAGAAGCAGAGTTGGCTACATTTTCCTGAGGTAGTTGTAAGATGTGTAGTAGAAGTAGTATCACTGGAAGTAAAGTTATGCAAAAGCTTTATCGGGTGGGTGATAGAAGTCACCGACCGCCGACGAGCACCTTAAATGCTGTGGATCAGAGCACATAGTTATATGTGCTCTTGAGTTTGATAGAAGTCCCCCGAAGCATCATGGAGATGCTGAGTTTAAGGTGGTCTCGGTGGGAGCTGTGGCCTCCGTGATTAGATATGAAAATCAAGTAGTTGCAGAGATCTACACTCGCATGAGATCAGGGCGCAAATGCCCTGTTGTCAGCCTAGATCACCTTGCACAATGGCAATGGGGCCAATCAAGGTGTGTGATTCCAGACCAAGTTCCAAATATCCGTGCAATTCCAGATTCAGGTCTCCCTCCTATTCCAAATATGATTCCAGATTCAGACCAAGTTCCAAATATGATCCCAGAAATCAAGGTGGTTCTGGCGATGGTGATTCTGGAACAACAGAAATCAAGAGATGATTTCAGAAATCAAGATATGATTCCAGGAGGCGTGAGATGTGAGATATGATTATAGAATCGGCCTTTCTGGTGATGGTGATTCCGGAACAACAGAAATCAAGATATTATTCCAGAAATCTGGAATCATTCCAGGGCACCAGAAAGTATCGAGACTCCAGGAGTATAATGGGTGATTCCATGGCACTAGGATTCCAGGGTGCAATGATTCCAGGGCATTATAGCTTTGATTGGAGAATCGTTGGTGCACTTATTTGGGCATCTCCTGGGAGTTGGTGAGGACTCGGGCCTTCAACTTATACTTTGGTACCTTGTCACATGGTGCAATGCCAGGGCACTTCTGGATTACAGAAATCAATGAGGGTGCAAGAGCGATGGTAAGTCCAGGGCGCAAGAGATTGTGAGGGACGTGAAGGGCTTCTGTCAGTCTAGCCTGTGGTGGTGCAGAGTTCCACCAGTACTGATCATCAGGACTGTGGAGAAGGTCCTGGTGACGGTAGCATAGCCGAGAGAGAAGGGCTGTTGGGTGGCAGTAGGTTTTTGGCTACGAGCCCCAGTTTAGGACCATTGCTATGATATCATGTTGAGAGAGAATTGATAAATGGAATACTTTATTCAAGAGGTATAGGGTTTCCTATATAACGTGAAACCCTGGATCCCGGAATTGCGTATGTGAACCCGAAGCAGTTACATTACTCAATAAAAAGATAAAGAACGACAAAATCAAATAACTCTAACAATTCTAACCATACTTTTGGTTGGAGTGGACCGTGTAATCAAGTCGTTGGGATACGATTGGGTTGGCCATGTAAACAATCCAAGTTAGTGGAAAGACCAAGGTTCGACCAGGTTCAAAGCTTGAGTGGGAGGCCTATGGCCATGGTTTTCCAGAAGGGTTTCCATATTGAATCCTTGTGCCACTTGTGATTTGATTGTATATCTATTATCTTGTGACTCTTAAGTGATACTAACATTTTATTTGTTTGAGATTTTCCTTTGTGGCAATCCCAATTGTATGATTCGATCCAACTCTTGAGATTTGCCTTTGTAGTTATCCCAATTATATGATTCGATCCAACAAGAGTTTAAAGAGGAGTCTAAAGTTAAGGCAACGGTGCATGATTTGAATTCGGATGGTCCCTCGAGCTCTAATGGTTTTTCATTTTTTTTCTTCCTTGTATTTTAGGAGGTGGTTCATGACGATGTCATGGACCTGATCGATGAATATTTTGAGGGGAATGTTGGTTTTGATAGAATAAATCGTGCCCTCATCTTCTTATTTCCCACAAAGGAGGTCTTGGAGCGAGGGAAGGACTTCATACCAATCAACACCTTCCAACGTGATCTACCCTATTTTAGTGCAAGTTTTGGCTAACTGCCTACTTTTGATGTTGGATGAGATTATCTTGCCTATTCTGATGTCTTTCATCCATGGCCGGAGCATGACAGACAACTTGGTGATAGCTAATGTGAAAGTGGTGGATTGGTAGATGTGTGATGTGCAGGGCATTTTTTGGAAGGTTGAATTTTCAAAGGCTTATGATTGTATTAACCGTTGATTCCTTTAGCTATCCCTTACGAGACGTGGTTTTCCGGAAGCGATGGATCGTATTATCGTATGGATGATCTTAAATGCTTCTCAAAATCAACACTTCCTAGGGCGCATTTCCCAGAACTACCAGTTCACGCCTATGGTATCATGCTTTGTTTTGGTGAATGGTGGACCTGATGGTGGCTTCTTCTAGCTGCTTCTTGGTATTAGATAGGGGTGTATCGTGACCTGTTTGTTATTCGTTGTGGTTTTTGATGCTCTCTTACATGGTTGATCAGAATGTACAATGTGAACTGTCGAGGCTACTGGGTTGGTGGCATTTCCATCCTTGTGCTTCAGTCTGCTGCTGACAAGCTTTTGTTTTGGAGGGAGATGCCTTTGGGGTGCATACCTTGTCAGCTATTCTGGACATTTTTTGTGAGGTTTTTGGACCCCAGATCAATAAGTCAAAATATGTCTTTGTCACCTTGATCTTTCAAAGCATGTGATTTTGGGCATCAGGTAGGTCTTGGCAACCTTTGGTTGCTTTCCAAATTCTTTACTTAGGGCTCTCTCTCTTGCATGGTAGGCTTCGACAGAGGAACTAGGCATCGTCGGTGGACAGGCTAGAATGTAGTCTCTCTAGTTGTAAGGTACCCTGTCTTTCAAGGATAGGCACTTTGGTTCTCGTAAATTTTGTGCTCTCAGTGATTCATGTTTTCTTCATTGCTACTTGCCTTATATCCTGGTTGAGGTCCAAATGCAACTGCAGCCATGGTTTTAAAAGGCGTCGCCTTGAGGCGCAAAGGTGTACGCCTCGAGGCAAGGTGCATGAAAATCGCCTCGAGGCGCATGCCTCGGGTCCTCTGGGTGGAGCGTACACCTTGCCTTTGTGTGAGGCGTTCGAGACATGAGGCATATGAGGCGAGGAAGAGGTGTAAGCCTCAAACACGAGGCTTTTTTTTACCTTTGTGGTTATGTGCTTTGCACATGATCCTATTTTCCGTAAGCATTATATTTTTTATGTTTGTATTTTTATTTCCATGTTAAACCTTGCATATTTCTATATATAGTTCCATGCAAAGAAGTGATCGCTTGAAACAAGTGAAGCTCCATGTTCTTATATACGTCATGTTCAATTTATCATACACTCACACATACTAGTTTTATTGCACATAAACTTGAGTTTGAATTGTAATAAATGTTTTATATTAGTTGCAAGTTTGCAACTTGATATTATGTGGTTGTATAAGTTGTGAATCTTAGAATAGTTATCGTATATATGAAGAAGAAAGGTTGACAATAAACACGTGAAGTAAAATAATTATTACATTTTATTGTGAATAGCAAAATAAAAATAACATCGTTACTAAAAAATTTTGCACCAACATCCAGCAAGACCAGTAGTTGGGATTCAAGGTATGTTAGTATTTTTTTACTTCGAACACTAAAAATTATGGTGTCTATTGTACTTTAGTATTAAGTATAGACTTTAGTTTAATACTCATACAGAATTATTGAAGTTGGAGTTGGAACTTGATATTCCATATATTAGTGGCTTAATATTAGTTTTTTGAACTATAATGCCTTCATCGCTTCTGTATTGTATCTTTTACTAGTGTTAAACTATTCGTGAATGTGTTTTTGGAGAAACTAAATATTATCATATACTTTTTTCAATGTATTTTGCTTTAATTTTTTTTCTAAAAAATTGAGCCTTACGCCTCGATTGTCTCGAGGCTTACACCTCGCCTCAATTTTAGGAAAAATGCCTCAGACCGTCTCGTGCTATTTTAAACCTTGCCTGTAGCCAATTATGCATCGCATTTTCTCGGGTAGTTGTGACAGTCAATCTAGGGGAATGCATCTTGTTGCTTGGGAGGATGTCACCCTTCCCATTGTTATAGGGGGGTGGGAGGGATTGGTGTGTTGTACATCATCGAGATGAACCAGAACATTCTGGAAAAAATATGTTGTGTAGGCGTGACGACTTACTTTTAGATTGATTTACATTATCTATGGTCTAAGGGCCCAACTGTTAGTCGGTGGTCCTCTACCTATGGGTTTGACTCCCTTTTGGAAAGAGATTTGCTCTATGCTTATGGATTGTTTCCCCAGGTCTTTGCTTTGGCTCTCAACCATGATATGTTGGTGTCTGAGCATGGTTTGGCAACTCCTATTTCTTTACTTTCCATTCAGGCCTTTTCAATCATTGGTTAGTTGAGTTTTCTTTGCTTTTGGATGTCCTTGGGGAGGTTGGTTATCCATCTTCCTTCATGGACCATTAAGAGTGGAGGGTTGGGAAATTCTCAGTTAAGAAGGCATATTCGACTTTGTCTGACTGCTTGTCGGGGGCTGCGATAACTTTTTTCCTAATTGTGGCACGATCTGGTCCTCCAAGGATGCTTCACGAGTTAATATTTTCTTTTGGATGCTTCATTAGGGTTGTCTCATGAATCGCCTCAGAAAGGCTTCCTTTATACATTTTTTTTGACTCAAACTTCCTTTATACATGATGTCAATGTGAGTTGTCCCTTCTGTGTAGGTCTTCGAAGGAGACGGGGCACCTTTTTTCTCTTGTGAACATATACATAGCTTTTGGTTGGAAGTGGCTTGCTATGGTTTGGACACCTCTTCTATGGAATAGTTATGGGACTTATTGACCTAGTATAGTGCAACTTTTGACCGTTGGAGTTGTCACTTGTCTGCATAGATTTGGTCTATTTGGCTCGCAAGAAATGGCCTGATGTTCTACAATGAGTGTGTATGTGGAAAATGTAACGTAGTGTGCAACCATGTTTTCTGAGTCATGGACTCTGTGATTCTTTTTTTGTTAATGGAATTGGGAGGGTGCACTTCATGGATGCACACTCTCTTTTGCCTCAAAAAATCAATGCGTACATGTGTATTTAGTCCAGATATATCACTTAATTACAATTTATGTCTAACAAAATATTTATATATATACATATTTGTATATATACATGTACGTATATGTATACGGTTATGTTTATACATATGTCTATAATAGATATTTATATACGTATGCATCTTTGTATATAAGCATACATATCTTCATGTATATATCTATATAGACATGTGTATGTTACTATATATTTGTGTCTATGTGTGTATGTTGCTTGTGTGTATGTATATTTATATGTGTATCGGTATATATACGTAGGTTTATTGGGGCTAACCCCAAGGGGGAGCCAACTTAGCCACCTCCACCTTTATTTTTTTTATTTCTTAGGGTATTTTCTGAAAACACCTAGGGAGATTTAGATCACTATATGACACGATGTTCTCATTCAAATTTCATGGGAAACAAACATTCCTAACATGTCCATTTGTAAGGGGTCAACTTCAACAATTCGAATACTGTTAAAATTCGACAGGCTTGACGGATGTGAATATGATGTCATATAGTGATCTAAATCCCCCATGTGTTTTTAGAATATACCCATAGAAATAAAAAAAATTAAGACTGGGGTAGCCAAGTTGGCTTCCCCTAGGGGGTAGCCCATTCAACCCATATATGTATGTACTTGTAGTACTTATGACTAATATATATTTAAATGTACAAGTATATGTAATACTTATAATTAATATATATGTATAAATGTAATTGTTGAGAAGAGGAACGAAATGAGGTGTTTATTCTATAGAGCTAGGGTCTCTTATATAGAGAGAAAACCCTAGAGAGTACAAGGGTTAAGGAACTCGAAGGGTCACGGGGGTTCAGAATTCGAAGGGTCACATGGGGCTATGGAACCCGAAGGGTCATGGGAGGTTATGGAAGCCAAAGGGTTACAAATATAAATGTAAAGATAATAAGTCTAACACCTCCCTCAAGCTGGAGCTGAGAAGGCTGCAGCTTGTAACAAAAAGAAAAAGTATACATCACATCTTCACACGATGCATTATAAGAACACATGTCCGTTGCTGATAGAAGACCTTGCTCGAGGACGGGGTCTGCAGCTTTCAGGTCACCCGAACGTATCTCTGTCATGCCTGTAGAGTCGCTGCGATATCAGGTCACTGGAACATATCTCTATCGTGCCTACAGGTCACCGGAACATATTTTTGTCGTGCCTGGAGAAGAATCGCTGTAAAGGAAGTCCAACGAGGAGTAGTAGTCGGGTCGTAAAAGAAGTATACGCCCTAACGAAGAAGTCGATGCTCGGTGAAGACGGATGATTTGAGTAGTAGTCTGGAGTGTCAGTCTGTCAGTTGTGGTAGGGCAACATGTGTCTTGAAGTGTCATCTCTGACTCCTCCTTTCTCCCACACTTGATAGAATAAAGAATATGGAACATCAGGTTGGGAGAAACAAAAAGTTGGGAGAAACAAATCGTAGTGAAGCATGGGCTGTTGGAGAAGGGGGGCTCCCGGCGGTGTCGGCGACGAAGGAGGTGCGGCTGGAGCTAGGGTTGGGCATTGGGCTGGGCCGGCCCGACCCGGCCCAAAACCCGACCCGTATAACCCGACCCAAACCCGAACCCAAAATTTAATGGGCGGGCCGTGGGCCCTAAAATGAGCCCATATTGATTAACGGGCCGGGTTTGGGCCTTAGAAGGCCCAAACCCGTTAGCCCGATAGCCCGATCCATTCTAAAGCAAGTATATTTATATCCAGTACGGTATAATTATATCAATTATATTCATGTTCATTCCAAATACCATGTTCTAACTTTACTATCCTTATTCAAGTGTAGAATAAATGCTTAGATACATTAATAATCATATCCAATAGTGGATTGAGGATATTATTACATTAATATACAAGATTATTACATTAATATGCAATAATGGAGTCTGTGTCCTCAAGTGTTACAGCATGTACAACTGTAAGTAACCAATTTGTATTGGGTCATAGTGCCCGCATCTACAATAGAATATGTAATGGTGAATTGAATGGTGGTTTAAGTCGCCATATTTTTACCACATTTGTATTTCCAACATACAACTAATGTTAAAATCACAAATTAGTTAGCATACTTTATAGTTTTAAACATGCACACATGCATAAGAAACAACCACACAAATGCAAGAAGAATGGAAGACATGATATTCGTATACATAGGTGTTAAATTGGGCCGGCCCGACCCGAACCCGACCCATTTTATTTGGGTCGGGTTTGGGCTTGGGCCTAATTTTTGAAAATAAAATGGGCCTAGGCCCGACCCGTTAGCCCATATTCTAAAATGGGCTTGGGCCGGGCCAAGGCGAACCCGGCCCGAGCCCGGCCCATGCCCAACCCTAGCTGGAGCTGCTGGAGCCTCGGGTGGCGCTTTAGATGCCGCTGGAGGTGGCGGCTGGCGCTGCTGGGGACTCGGACTGTCTTGTATAAGACCATCGAATCCACGAGCGATGCAGGAGGTCCAACCCTCTCTCCTTGTCGGCGAAGAGAGGGCTGGTGGTGGCATCGGGTTTAGGGTATTAGTCTCCGATATAGGATCGTCGCTTTGATACCATGTTGAGAAGAGGAACGAATGAGATGTTTATTCCACAGAGTTAGGGTCTCTTATATAGAGAGAAAACCCTAGAGAGTACAAGGGTTAAGGAACCCGATGGGTCACGGGGGTTCGGAACTCGAAGGTTCACAGGAGTTTACGGAACCCAAAGGGTCATGGGAGGCTACGGAAGCCAAAGGATTACAAACATAAATGTAAAGATAATAACTCTAACAGTAATGTAAGTATGCATGTATGCATATACTTATAGTTGACTAAAATACATGTTTAAATGTACAAGTATATGTAATACTTGGAACTAGCATATGTGTATATGTATGTGCAGGGGCGGAACTACATTGCTTATATTTTATATGTTACAACATATATGGCTAAGCCACATGTGGATCATATTTATTGGTCATATGTGGATCATGTTTACTTTGATGAAAAACTTTCATTTGTGTCATATTATAACTATTTAAAAATTTATATTTAAAATCTAACCTGATCGATTATAATCTAAATAATATTTATTTTAAAAAGTTATTGTCCAATGAATGTACTCCATGTATATAATGTATGTATATATATGAAAACAAAATGACTATCATATTATTAGTTTATTATTTCATAAAAGTTTAAAAATAAGATTAGATTTTTTAGTATATTTTGAAAAAAATAGTTGATTCAGGACTCATGTAAAATGAATGTATTATTGCAACATATTTGTATAAATAAGCACATATTTTACTTTTGTAATATTATAATGATTTAAAAAGAAAAGTACAATCCGGGTTTATCAAAATTATTTTCACAGTAAAAACCTAGTATTATAAAGAATCTATTTATTAAATTAATAAATGAGATTATAAAAAAATAACGAAGCCTTCTCCCACAATAAGTAGGATCGACTACATGAATTCTTGCTCAAATCTATGTTGACAGATTCAATTACTTTTTACGTTGACTGTCGACTACCTAACACAACCCCCACAAGGGGGGATTTGAACCCTGATCTTTTGGTTGGTAGGCACACTACACTGCCACTAGACCATTTAAGTGGGTCTAATAAATGAGATTATTTTAAAATAAATTGGTAAATAAAAAGTACATTGATAGAGACCATATCTTTAATTGACCAAATTAGATTGGATAGGTATAAGTCTCTTTAATTTCTAATAGTCAACTTTTAAATATTATATTCAAAGAAAAGACGTGGATATTACAATAATTTTATTTTTCTATGAAACTCATATATTATAAAATACTTTGAAAAGATATACGTCATCTACTTTGTGTGTGTCTATATTTTTGATAAATGTCAAAATCTATTGCTTTTATATATTTAAATTGTAAATTGAAATCGTATGCAAAACGTTAGATGCATAATATTTTATCTTGATAAAGATTAAAAGTAAAATATCAAACTTATTAGAAGATAGAGATAGTTTGCTGACATTATCTTAAATAATGATAGTTTGCTACCATTGTCTTTGTTGAGAGAATTTTATCTCTTTGTCTTTATTTATATATTTCTAGTTTCTCCATCTTCTTTATGTAATTTTACTTTAGAGTCTTTCTCCTATATAAGGGAGCTCTAGGAATACCTGGGAATACAACGATTACTTTTCATCCTTCCACATGGTATCAGAGCGACAGTCCTAGACCGGAGCCTGTGCCCTAGCCTCTCCCCACCAAAACCCTAGCCCTTAGCGGCATTGCTCTCCGCTGCTCCTAGCGGCTTCGCCTGTCGCCGCCGCCTCTAGCGGCTCTGCTGCCCCTAGAGGCACCGCCCTTCGCCGCTCCTAGCAGCTTCGCCCATCGTCGTTGCCTCTAGCGGTTCTGTCGCCCCTAGTGGCCCGGCGCTGCGCCTAGCGGTTTTGCTCGCCGTCGTCGCATCCAGCGGTCTCTCCGCTCCTAGCGGTTCCGTCCGACGCCGTTAGACACCGCCGCCTCTCTCGTGGGTAGCCGCAAGAGCTGCAACCCACCTCCTACTATTCTTGCAGACTAGGCTCGTCCTTTGAGTTCTAGGGTGTGATGGGATCATCTAAATCACTCAAGTCACCCAAAGGAAACTCTCAATGATGGAAGAGGTTGTGGTATGAGTCTACACCCACAAGCATCTTCTCACATGTCAGTGTAGACAAAGATCTGATTGGTTGGTGCCCCAGTCTTGGTGATAGTTGTCGCCATGGTTGACAACAAAGCTGATGTTCCATCCCTGGGTGCCTTTAAAGGTCCATCACCCATCATCAAGATGGATGGAACAAACTATGAACTGTGGGCCATGCAGTTCATGAGTCTGATGCAGTGTAATGGTAAGAAGTACATCCTCACGGTGGAAGAACCAAGTGACAAGATTGGGGTTAATACATCATGGGAGGCAGACGATGCTTATGCGTGTGTGTGGTTATCTGGGACTGTGTCTACAGAGGTAGCTAATGATATACTGAGCCAACCTACTGCGATGGCTATGTGGGACATTCTCGCTGCTACATAATCTCCGACGAAGAATGAGTATAAGATATTGCAACTCCAATACGACACCTTCACATTGAAGCAGAATGGTCGCCCTCTACATACCCTCTACACTTCCTTGAGGGGTATATTTGATTGAGAAGTTGCACGGCTACATTCCCTTGACTGCTACACCAGAGCAACTCAAGGCATACAGAGACTTTTGATGACTGGGGTCTTTTTAGCGGCCCTTGATCCTGAATATGCCTTAGCTTGAGCCCAGATTCTTACGGATGCTACTATACCTCCGATGGAGCAGGCATATCGCAGGCCGAGTAGGCTCTCTATACCCTCTTATGGGAATGCGCAATCTCAGACATCTTTAGCCTTGGCTGCATCTCGTGGTAGGGGGAACCCTACTTCGTATCATGGTAGGGGTGGTCCTGGCCGTGGCAGAGGAGGGGGTGGTCGATCCCGTCAGCCGTGCACCTACTGTCACAGGACATGTCATTCTGGGGACACCTGCTATTCCAAGCATGGGTTTCATGCTTGCAAAACGTACTCAACTGGTTGGGAGTTCATCTCCAGTTGCTGACCAAAGATTTGACGAACTGGTGGCTAGACTCAGGGAGATCATGCCTACTCTTGGGCCAACCATCTCTCCCTCAGGATCATCAGAGATAGCTGCCTCTGCTGCATCCATATCAAGTATAGCATATGGAACACATTCTGGTTGTGATAGGATCCACACTAGTTGTTACATGGTAGATTTGTTAGAATGGATTATGGATTCAGGTGCATCACATCATCTTTGTGGTGATAGAGGTCAGTTTAGTTTTTTCTGTTCAACCCAGTCTGGACGATCTGTTGTGATAGCAGATGGAACACATTCTCTTATTACTGTTCAAGGGGAGGTGCAGTTAACTCTTGCAATAAGACTACAGAATGTTCTTTATGCTCCTGAATTTTCAATGAATTTATTACCTATTAGTTAACACTAAGGAATTACATTGTCGTGCCATTTTTGATCTGTCTGCTCTTGTGTTTCAGGACATTCTAATGGGCAGGGTGATAGGTTCTGGCCGTGAGCAAGGAGGTCTCTACAGACTTGTGCAATCTCCTTATGCAGGTGCTTCCTCCATTCGCACTGAGTCCGTGCCACCTTATATGTGGCATCTTCGTTTTGGTCGTCTTCCTCTGCAAAAGTTGTGTCACATCCTTCCTCAGATTTCCCCTCGCTCTACCTTTCAGTGCGAGGCCTTCCAGCTTGGGAAGCATCATCGGTCTACGTTTCAAAGTCGTTTGGGTCGAAGTAGTCATGGTCTGTTTGAGTTAGTCCATTTTTATATTTGGGGTCCCAGTCGTGTCCCTGATCATCATGGGCATAGATTTTATTTGGTTGTTGTTGATGATTTTTCAAGATTGTTGTACGTCTTTCTTCTCAGTGCTGGTTCTGTTATTCAGTCCTTCATTAATGAAATAAAGAATGTTTTTCAGCAAAAATCAAGTACATACATTCTGACGATGCTCTGGAATTTTGTAGTAATCAACTAGCCACATTTCTTGCGTCTCACGGTATTGTGCATCAAACATCCTGTACGTATACTTCCCAACAGAATGGGGTGGCTGAAAGAAAACACCGCCATCTCCTGGATGTTACTAAGACCCTTTTGATTCAGAGTCGTGCTCCTCATTCATAACGGGAGATGCGGTTCTAACTGCTTGTTATCTGGTTAATCGTATGCCCTCTTCGATGCTGGGAGAAAAGATCCCGTTCTTGATTGTGTTTCTTGAGACGGATCTTTTCTCTCTCACACCTCGAGTCTTTGGTTCAGTGGATTTCGTTCATTAGATGTCTCCTGGACTTGACAAGCTCTCTCCTAGAGCTGTCAAATATGTCTTTGTTGGGTACTCTAAGACCCAAAAGGGATATCGTTGCTTCGACCCGGTTCGAAGAAGGTACTATGTCAATGCTGATGTCACCTTCTTTGAGTCTATTATGTACTTCTCTCCTTCAGGTGACAAGCTTGTTTCGTCTGAAGATGAGGAAGAGGTCTATATGCTTCTACCTCCAATCTCCACTCTACCTTCGTCAGCATCTCTTCCTCCACCACCTCCTCCTCCACCACCTCCTCCACGTGCACCGTAATCCACCACACCTACATGCTTTTCCCAGGTTTACCAACATCGATCCCGTGCTCATGTGCCTCGTCCATCATCTAGCCCGCCCAAGGTATGTTCTGAGCATTTGAGTTCTTCTAATAGCAGTGGTGATTTGCATGTACAACTTGAGGTGCATGATGTTGACGATGCTATCATCTATTGTGGGCACTGAGGATCTGGATGTGCCTATTGCTCTACGGAAGCAGAGGCGTGCATGCACTATGCATCCTCCCACCTCCCATGTATCACTGGACCGCCTTTCAGAGGACTTTCAGAGGTTTGTTATGGACTATCAACAATGGAGATACCACGTTCTTATCAGGAGACGTTGAAGAGTAGTCAGTGGCGACGTGTTATGGTGGAGGAGATGGTAGCTTTACAGTCTAGAGGTACGTGGAGTATTGCGCATGCTTCTCCTGGTGTGTCTGTTGTTGGAAGCAAGTGGGTGTTTACAGTGAAACACTGTGCTGATGATACTGTTGATAGATATAAGGCAAGAGTGATTGTTCGTGGGTTCACCCAAACATATGTGGTGGACTATCATGATACTTTTTCACATGTTGTGCGTCACTCTACGTTGCGTATCCTTATTGCCGTAGTTGTGGTCCGTGACTAGCCACTAGTCCGGCTAGACGTCAAAAGTGCTTTCTTGTATGGTGATTTGTAGGAGGAGGTTTACATGCAGCAGCCACCCGGGCTGTTGAAGGGGAGTCTTCTATGGTATGCCGACATCATAAGGCCATACATGGCCTCAAGCAGAGTCCAAGAGCTTGGTTTCAGAAGCTCTCAGAGTTGATTGAACAGAATGGATTTGTCAGATCTACTGCAGATCCTCTTTTTGTTAAGAGAACTCAGAGAGGTATGGTGGCTGTTTTGGTTTAAGTTGATGATATAGTTATTACTGGTAGTGGTGAACGGGGTATTCAGGCAGCAAAGGATTTCCTTGGACGACAGCTTGTGACCAAGACCTTGTCAAGCTACGTTACTTCCTTGGCTTGGAGTTTGCACATAATCAACAGGGCATGGTTATGACGCAAAGGAAGTATGTTACTGATCTTCTGGCTGAGAGGGGTATGACAGGATGCAAACTGACCACCACACTAATGGATCCTAATGCTAGACTCTATGATGATGACTCTGAGGAGATAGATAAGGGGCGATACATGGAACTGGTAGGGAAGTTGCTATATGTTACTATTATCGGACTTGATATAGCATTTGTTGTGAGCAGGGTTAGCCAGTTCATGGAGCAAACCAGACAGGTTCATATGGATGCAGTGTGTATGATCTTGAGATACCTCAAATCTTCTCCAGGTGCAGGTCTACTGTTCGGAAGAGATACATCACTCTCAGTTACTGGATGTGCATATGCAGATTATGTTGGGTGTCCCAAGGACATGAAGTCCACCTCAGGCTTCACTGTGTTCGTTGGTAGCTCGCTTGTTTCATGGAAGAGTAAGAAACAGATAGTTGTTGCTCGATTCAGTGCTGAATCAGAATATATGGCTATGGTCCAGGGAGCACGGAAATGATGTGGGTCAAGTCCGTTCTGACTAACCTTGCTATTGAGGTGCCTCTCCCAATGCATCTCAAGTGTGATAATCAAGCAGCACTCTACATAGCTAATAATCTAGCCTTCTATGAGAGAACAAAGCACATCGACGTTGATTGTCATTATACCCGTGACTTGATCCAAAAGGGGCTTATTTCTACCTCTCATGTTGCTTCAGGCGATCAGATTGCAGACATGTTTACCAAGGCTCTTGCAAGGGGTCCTTTTCATCGTTGTTGTACCAAGTTGAGCATGATAGACATATAAGCTCCAGCTTGAGGGGGAGTGTTGAGAGAATTTTATCTCTTTGTCTTTATTTATATATTTCTAGTTTCTCCGTCTTCTTTATGTAATTTCACCTTAGAGTCTTTCTCCTATATAAGAGAGCTCTAGGGTTACTGGGAATACAACGATTACTTTTCATCCTTCCACAATCTTAAATAGATGAGAATGGATAATTCATATGTAAGGTATTGATTGCTTTGTGATATTTTTTTTGAAGAGTACACATTAAGAGAAATCACACATAAGAATATATGACTGTTTTAAAAGAACTATTTCATAAATGAGGTATTTTACAAGTGAAATACTTTTATGGATATATTTATAAATTAAAGTGTGGACCCTCCTTGATGAAATCCCCAGTTCCACTCCTCTATATGTGTAATGTAAGTACGTGTAATTTAAATTTGTATGTATTTGTGCATGCATACTTAGAACTAATATGTATCTAACCTAAAAGCCTAAAAAAAGATGGAAAATGAAAAATATGAGTAAAACTCCTATTTTTTTCATTTTGCCTTTGAGTGCTTGTTGCCTCAAGTTGTGCACTCATCTGAGCAGGCCTCAAGACAAAACACCTCGCTTGGATTCCACGATAAGCACTTGGAATGCTTTCGACAATACTGCATCTAACTACTCCAATCATACTTGTTCATATCTATAATAGCTAACATGACATATGCAAGTATGTTATACCACATATAAGAAGATATCTTTGTAATCTATACCCTCCACCTAGCTAAAGTCTTTAACAACTAGCATCGTCTTTTATCTTGCGTCAATAACTCCATAAAACCTTCTTTTTTCTTGTGAACTCACATGTAGTCGCTAACTTTTTTCCCATGTGGTGGAGGAACACGGATTCATGTAAAATTCTTCATCCATGACTGCATACAATATGCATAGTGACATGATGAAACACCTTTAAAAGACTACTCAACTATTCTGCATCACAAGTTTCCTCGACAACTGTGGAAAGAAACGGAATAGAAAGATTCATTCATTGTAGCCCTAGAGCTCTCTTATATAGGAGAAAAGCTCTAGGACCAACAGAAATAAATAAACTACCGACTAACATATAAAAAGATATAAATGTCTCAACACTCCCCCTCAAGCTGGAGCATAAATATCTATCATGCTTAGCTTGGAACAACACCGGTGAAACGGTCCCTTTGCAAGTGCTTTGGTGAACATGTCAACAACCTGGTCGCCTGAAGCATTGTGAATATAAATCCCTTTTGAATTAGATCACGGGTATAGTAGCAGTCAACCTCAACGTGTTTTGTTCTTTCATGAAAGGCATGATTATTCGCTATAAACAACGCAACTTGATTATCACATTGTAGACAGGTCAGTCATAACAGACCTGACCCACATCATTTTTGTGCTCCCTTGGGCCATTTCCCTATACCCTGACTCTGCGCTAGATCGGACCACAACTATTTGTTTCTTGCTCTTCCATGAAACTAACGAGCTGCCTACAGATACAGTGAAACCTGAAGTTGACTTTCTATCTTTGAGACACCCAACATAGTCTGCATCCGCACATCCTGACACTGTCAGGGTGGTGTCTCTCATGAATAGAAGTCCTGCACCTGGATAAGACTTGAGATACCTTAAGATCATGTTGACTGCATCCATATGAGACTGCCTAGGTTGCTCCATAAATTGACTAACCTTGCTAACTGCAAACGATATACCTGGCTTGGTAATGGTTATATACAACAACTTCCCTACCAGCTCTCTGTATTATCTCTTATCTACCTATGCAGTATCATCATCATCATAAAGTCGTGCATTAGGATCCATCGGAGTAGTAGCAGGTCTAATCCTGCCATACCAGTCTCAGATAAGAGATCAATGACATATTTTCTCTGCGTCATTACCATCCCCTGCTGGTTTCTTGCAAACTCTTGTCCAAGAAAGTACCTCTGCTTACCCAGATCCTTGGTCAGGAACTGTTGTCTAAGAAAATCTTTGACTTTCTGAATTTCTTTACCATCACTTCCTGTGACAATAATATCATCCACATAAACCAAAATAGCAACCATTCTGGGTCTTCTTAACAAAGAGAGAATGATCCGTAGTAGATCTAACAAAGTCCTGTAGTTCAATCAACTCTGAGAGCTTCTTAAACCAAGCCCTCAGACTCTGCTTAAGACCACATATGGCCTTATGAAGTTTACACACCATGCTAGACTCCCCCTCAGCAACAAACCCTGGTGGCTGCTGCATATACACTTCTTCATGCAATATAAGAATTAAGAAAGCATTCTTGACATCTAATTGGAAAAGGGTCCAGTCCATAACCACAACAATGGTAATTAGGATGCGTAATGTAGAGTGACGCACAACAGGAGAAAATGTGTCTTGGTAGTCCACCTCATAGGTTTGGGTGAATCTACGAGCAACCAATCGTGCCTTGTATCTGTCCACGGAACCGTTTGCACGATTTTTAATAGTAAACACTCATTTACTGCCAACAATAGACGCACCTGGAGGAGCGGGAACGACACTCCACGTACCATGAGACTGTAAAGCTGCCATCTCCTTTTCCATAGCAAGACGCCAAGGACTACTCTGTAATGCCTCCTGATAGGATTTTGGTATCTGCGTTGCTGATACGGCAACAACAAATCTCTGAAAGTCCCCAAATAGTGGCGCTCGAGAGACATGAGGACATGGGATGCATAGTACATGCACGTCGCTTCCGTCTCATAGCAATAGGAACATCCAAGTTCACTGTATTCTCAGAAATGGTATCGTCCAGAACATCTTCCACTCTTAAATCACCAATGCCATTAGTAGACATCAAGTACTCAAGACATATCCTGGGCGTGCTGGATGTTGGCGGAGGCACATGAGCATGAGGTCGGCGCTGGTAAACCTGAGGAAAGAATGTGTTTGTCCCAAGAGGTGGAGGTGGTGGTGATGGCGGTGGAGGAGGTGGTGGTGTGGAGTAAGAGAGATAGGTGGATGTGGCATGTAAACATCTTCTCCACTCTCTGAAGAAACAAGCATGTCACCTGTAGGAGAAAAATACATGATGGATTCAAAGAAGGTGACATCTGCACTAACATAATACCTTCGTCGAGCATGGTCAAAGCAACGATACCCCTTCTGGGTCTTGGAATACCCAACAAACACACACTTGACTGCTCTGGGAGAGAGCTTGTCAAGCCTGGAGACATCTGATGAATAAAGGCAACACACCCAAAAACATGGAGTGTAGAGAAAAAAATCCTTTTTGGGAAACACAATCGAGAATGGAATCTTTTCTCCCAAAATCGATGAAGGCATATGATTTACCAAATAACATGCAGTGAGCACAACATCTCCCAGTAAGAGTGGGGAGCACAACTCTGAATTAGAAGAGTCCTGGTAACGTCCAAGAGATGACGATATTTCCGTTCAGCCACACCATTCTATTGAAATGTACAAGCACAAGATGTCTGATGCACAATACCATAAGGTCTAAGAAATTGAGTGAATTGAGTACTACAGAATTCAAGTGCATTATCAGAACGAATATACTTGACATTCACAGAAAATACATTCCTTATTTCATTAATAAAGGATTGAATGATAGGACTAGCATCGGACTTATTCTTAAGCAAAAAGACCCAAGACAATCTAGAAAACTCATCAATAGCATTGAGATAAAAATGATGTCCCTGAAGATCGGGTATATGACTGGGACCCTAAATATCCAAATGAATCAACTCAAAAAGACCATGACCATTTTGACCCTGACGACTATGGAATGTAGACCTATGATGCTTCCCAAGCTGGCAAGTATCACACTGGAAGGTAGAGCGATGAGAAATCTGAGGAAGAACATGACACAACTTTTGCATAGGAAGATAACCAAAGCGGAGATGCCACGTATACAGAGAGACAGATCCAGTGTGAAGAGAAGAAACAACAACATACGGATTACGGAGATTGCACTAGTCTGTAAAGACCTCCTTGCTCACGACCAGTACCAATCACCCTGCTCGTCAGAATGTCCTGAAACACAAGAGCAGAAGGGTCAAATATGGCACAACAATGAAGATCCTTGGTGATCTGACTAATAGATAATAAATTCATAGAGAATTCAGGGGCATAAAGAACATTCTGAAGTCGCATTTCAGGGGTTAACAACACCTCCCTCTGACTAGTAATGGGAAAGTGTGTCCCATCAGCTATCACCACGGATCTGCCTAACTGAGTCGGGCTATAGGTAATGAATTGGCCTCTGTTACCACAAAGGTGATGGGATACTCCTGAATCCATGATCGACTCTGACAAGTCTGCCTTGTAACAACTAGTAAAAGCATATGTTGTACCTATAGTGGATGTAGTGGCTGAGGTTGAGGCTGCTACCTCCGAAGGTCCTGATTGCGAGCTAGTTGACCAGGGGGACGACATGATCTCCTTAAGTCGAACAACTAACTCATCAAACCTCTGGTTAGATGTACCAGAAGAACTGCTGCCCTGCTGGATCTGATCTGCCACACGAGCTGATGCAGGAACCCATGCTTAGAATAGCATGTTTCCTCTGAATGACCTGGCATGTGACAGAAAGTGCAAGGCTGACGAGGAGGTCTACTGCTCCCTCCAGCCTCCTCGGCCACAGAAGATGTCTCTCAACAACTGATAATGCATCCTGAAATCATAATCTGCATAACTAAAGGGTGTCTTGTCCACTCTCTGTCATCGTTCGCGTGCAAGGTAGTTATCATCATCCGTTATAGCATCCTCTTCTTCTTTAGTATCAAATAAGGTGTAATCATGTGGTTAGATTGGATCATCCTAAGGCTTCACCTTTTTGTCATAGGTGAATCTGTGTTTGCATCAGAAGAACAAAGAACATGGCTTTTCTCGAAAGACGAAATAGCAGACTTGTCAAACACAATATTTTTCTCAATGATTAACTTGAGCGATCTGAGATCCATTCGCTGAGTAACAAAATCAAGAAAAATACAATTTGTAGATCTTGGTTTCAGATTTCCTTGGACAACATGTGCATAGACGGGGCAATGAAAAATTATTGAATCTGGATCATCATAAGTCTAATCATAACTAATCATACCTCTTCTAGTTTTAATTTTTCCAATTTGTTGATATTTATGCCTTGAACACTCATGACCTGATTTAATTTCTGACGTATTTTAAAATGGATTGTGTCTGACCCGATAGTTTTTTTGGATTTGATTAAGGATCCTTTTAGCCGTATACCATATGTGTCCGTGTTCGGGGAAGGCATGAAATTATATTACATATTATTTCATAAGAATGTACTTTCTTAAATGTTCCGGTGGTAGTGCAGTATGCTTACCACCTAAAAGACTATGTTTCAAACACCCCTCCCTTGTGAGGTTTGCGTTAGGTATTCGACATCCAATGTAAAAAATAGTCGAATTTGAGCAAGCATCCATGTAGCCATCCATACTTATGTGGGAGAAGTTTTTGCGATTTTTTTATTCTTTCAGAAGAATGTCCTCTCCTAGGGTTTTCCCATATGTTATAGTCATTTTTCTCTTATAGCAGATCTCTCTTTTTTCGTGGTTTTTACCCTTCTTTATGAAAGGTTTTTGTCTATGTAACTTTGCGTTTCTTGAATGATTGATTTGTCAATGTTTTACAAAGAACTTAACTAATTAAGTGTAGCCATATGTAGAGAATGTATGTAGCTATGGTGGCTTTGGTGGATGTGTACTCCTGCGATGAAGAATCGAAATCCTAATGAGAGTATTAGACAAAAGATAGTTGTGGCATTGGTAAATGATAAAAAGTGGGGGAACTCATTAAATGTGTTTCAACATGTGCAAAGAAGGCCATCTAATGCTCCGTCAAAAGATGTGAGAAGTATGACGAAGGAGCCTTGCAAGAGTTGAAGACCATAGAAATGTTGGAAGGAAACTACAAAGGACGAGGCTCTTTTGAACCTAAGCCCGGTTGTAATTTAAATTATGTATATTTGAAGCAATAAGTCCATGTAACTAGCCCACTTAAAGTTAGAAAAGACTTGGTTGTTAAATGAATGCATGACTAAGTGGGAACATGAGAGGTTGTATGTAAGAATGAGTGCACCTCGATGTAGGCAAAGAAGAAATGAAAAGATGTTGGAGGAGAATCGATCCATGTAGTTAAGAAAGACTGACAACAGCATTGGGGGATGAATTTATAGGTTCAGTATCATGAAGCAAAATGGACAGATGTTGAATATGGAAGTATGGAACACCTGTCCAGAGTTTCAAGGAAGGTTATAAAAGGAAATAATATAAACTCATGATATTGTCACTGCAATTCAGAAATTGGCTTCTCTTTTTCTCTCTCTGACAACATAATTATATTTTGGATATTGTCAGATAACATGATTTCATTGTTCATTTTGAACTTTCAGTAACACCGTGCCTTCTTCTCTTACATTTAATTGGACATAATTTGTGTACTAGTGCAATGTGGTTTGTTCTTTTTTTTGGTCTAATGCACATGGGACCTTGGCCTTTCCAATTTGACATTTTACTTGATTGCTAATGAAACAGAGAAACTGTGAGGCGCTTATGTTGCTCCAAAAGAATGGACTGCAGAAGAAAAATGCTTCAATCGCAGTGGTTGCCACTCTCTTTGGAGATGAGGATGATATTATATGGATGGAGAAGAATAAATTTGTTGATTGGGGGGAAGTCAACCTTGGTGGATTAATCAACAGCCATAATTATGATCAATCTCAGATGAATGCTATTGCACTAGGCCTGAATAAAAAGCGGCCGGTGTCAATAATCCAAGGTCCTCCTGGTACTGGGAAGACTGGTTTACTGAAAGAATTGATCATACTTGCTGTTGCACAAGGTGAACGAGTACTTGTAACTGCACCTACTAATGCGGCTGTAGATAACCTGGTTGAAAGACTATCAAGCACCAATTTGTCTATTGTTCGTGTTGGAAATCCTGCACGGATATCTGCAACAGTGGCTTCCAAATCTCTCGGAGAGATTGTCAATGAAAAACTTTCTGATTTCAAGAAAGAGTTTGAGAGGAAGAAGGCAGATCTAAGAAAGGATTTACGACATTGTCTGAGAGATGATTCTCTTGCTGCAGGCATTAGACAGTTATTAAAACAACTTGGAAAAACTTTAAAAAAGAAAGAAAAGGAGACTGTTAGGGAAGTACTCTCTAATGCTCAGGTAGTACTTTCAACGAACACAGGTGCAGCAGACCCCCTCATTCGAAGGCTTGACAACTTTGACCTGGTTGTTGTAGATGAAGCGGGCCAAGCAATTGAGCCTTCTTGTTGGATTCCTATCTTGCAAGGGAAGCGTTGCATACTAGCGGGGGATCAGTGTCAGCTTGCCCCAGTTATCTTATCCAGGAAAGCCATGGATGGTGGCCTTGGCGTTTCTTTATTAGAAAGAGCATCATCCATGCATAACGGTATCCTTGCCACCAGATTGACAATCCAATACAGAATGCATGATGCCATAGCCAGCTGGGCATCGAAAGAGATGTATAACAGTGCTCTCAACTCCTCGCAAAATGTTGCAGCACATCTTCTTGTCGATTCTCCGTTTGTCAAGGTAAATTATTATATCAGGAAGATTTGGATTTCATTCTATTAGAGATGCATAGAGCAAATATCCTTCCAGGCTTCACTCCGATTTATTCCCTAGGCACATGCATGTTACAATTTTTATATCTTCATTTCTGATGAGTGTGGTCCGGAGATATACTACTTATCAAAGTCCTGTCACAACATTCTTTGTCATACACAAACAATAGAAAATGAGAATACCAAATAAATTTTCTCAATTCCTTCTCATTTTCCTGAGAATTCTAATTCATTGAACTCCATTACTTATTTTTCATGATTCTGTGAAGTATAGCAGCTTCTGTTGTTTTTTTGAAAAAATAAAACCTGCTTAAATGGTCTGATAGTTGAGTGATGCACTTTACCACCCAAATGACCGTGGTTCAAGCCCTTATATGTACATTTCCGCAAAAAAACTATATTTCAATTGCACCAGGAAAAGAAAACAAAAGATACCGCATCAAGTTTCTGCTCATAATGTACATAGGGTAAAGACAATTTACATAGGTCATGCATGTTTTTGGGTGTTTGTTGCATCAAGATGGTGGTAAGCAGAGAGATGATTTGTCGAGGGATATGGCTGTAAAGGTCGTCGAAGGAGGTGACTTGGTAACATGTTTTCATCGAATATATTGTCCATATAGGTGGTACTTATTGTTTAAATACGTGGCTTAACGAGGGGCACTAGCAAGGCTCATGCATGTTTTTGGATGTTTGTTGCGTCAAATTTGTGGTAAAGAAAGCAATGAGTTGAGGGATGAAAAATATTGACTATATAAGTAGTACTTATTGTTTACATACATGGCTTGATGAGGGCAGATATAACGACTTTTGAAGGCGCCGTTCAAGGTGTTGGTGGTGGGATACTCTTGCTGGTGGCATTCGCCAATGAGGGATGGTGCTAATATGGAGTAGTATCAATACAATTTGTTCGTGCAAGGGATGCCACTACGTTGTAGGGACCTCCTTTCGAGTACCTCAACTCTATGGCTTTAGCGGCTGAGATTATTTTTGATGCCATGTATGTGGGTAAAGGTTCAAATGTGATGTCCATCCTCGATGGTGCTCCACGACAATCCCTCCTGGAGATGGTGGCATGCAGGATAGGCAAACGAGCCTTTTAAGTCTTGATCTCGATCTCAGAGTTGAGGAATGGTGGAGGTGGGGGTAGCATGGAGATTTGGTGAGACAACGATGGTAAAGGTGGTTGTTAAAGTTATTTTTGTTATTGAGCTATTTATTCGGTCATGTAACCTTTCGGGTCTTTTATGTAATTTATGTGATTGGTCTCTAGGGTTTCATGCTGTATAAGAAACCTTAGCCCTCTTGAATAAGACAATTCATTGTGTTCTCCCATTTTTTCGCATGGTATCAGAGCAGCGGTCCTAGACCAGTGTTCTGACCTAGATCCCACTGTTACCACCAACCCTCGCCTCTTCGCAGCCACCATCAACCCTTGTGCGGTCCCTCTCCACTGCGGTCAGGGTCCCGTGCAACGTCCCCAATGTCTTCGTCTCGCTCAACCGGGCCTACAGGGCTGCAAGCGGCACTGCTGGGTATTAGCCAACCCTAGATCTCGCCGCTAGGACCCTCTCCAATGCTGTTGGACTGTTGCCACACTACCTCCGGTCTGCTCCAGCATTGCAGGGGGCCACCAGTCCTCCGCGGAGCCACTTTGGTGCAGCGAGGCCACTGCTGGGCCTCCGCTAGGATGCTGTGATTTTTCTCCAGCGCCTCTAGGCTGCTAATGTGCCTTCATTTGGACACTAAAGTCCCCCTGCATCCCTCTTCCATTATGAAGTTAATTCGTGTAGCCAATGGTGTTCATTCTCTCGTTATGACCATTGAGACTGAGTTCTCCTTTAATCCCAACCAATGATTTTCCTCTGAGCCTCTTATCAGTTCATAAGCTGTGTTGAATTGAATTATCGAGTGATTTTTTATGAGTTCCATTACTATTTTAAGGGCATTCGGACGATGCGGATTTTTGATGGTGGCATGAGAAGAAATGTTGACTCAACCTTTGCATGTGCTTCTTTTGTGTCAACTGACTCGTTTCTATGCATTTGCAGCTTGGTCACCCATCTGCCAAAGTTCTTTCTCATACGTTTCCTGGATTGTCATTTTTGAAATTATTTGAATGTGAAGCTTGCCAGTTTGGTAAACACCGTTATGCTTCTTTTCCACCTAGGACTGACTATGTTGATCATTACCTTTCTCTTTAATCCATTGTGATATTTGGGGACGTTGCCATGTTCGTATTATTAGCGGTTATAGATACTTTGCTATTTTTATAGATGATTACAACATGTCTTCTTGGGTTTATTTGATCAAGGAGCGGTCCAAAATTAATAGCATTGTCAAGTCTTTCTTTCAACTTATTGAAACATCTTTCTCTACATGTATCAAAACTACCATGACTGACAATGCTCTTGAGTTCACTCAACGGGACTTGATATCTTTCTTTTCCACTTAAGGGACCCTTCACCAGACCTCTTGTCCATATACCTCACAACAGAATGTGGTAGCAGAAAGGAAGCTTCGTCACCTTCTAGACATAGCTCATACCTTGCTTACTTACATGAAGGTTCCCAAAATCATGGTAGGAAATATCGCGATATATCGGCGATATATCACCGATATATTGATATCGAGATGACATCGATATGGGTACCGATATGGCGAAATATGCTCCTTTTCAGACATTTCCTTCACAAATGCGTAGATATGGGCGATATATCGCGGAAATATCGTCGAAATATCGTGTATCGATACGATATCGAAACGATATCGAAATCGATATGGCCTTCCATGCCCAAAATCCACCAGGGGGATGTTCTCACTGCTACTTACCTCATCAATAGGGTCTTCGATACTCAAGGGGGTAACTATGTTCTCACTCTTGTATCCCGATGAGGAACCTTCTCTACTTTCATTGAGGATTTTTTGTTGCACTATTTTTGTACACAATTTTCAAATTATAGATAAATAGTGTCCCCGTGCTATCAAGTGTGTTTTCCTTAGATATTCTTATACGGGGTACAAGTGCTATGGCCCTATAGATCATCGTTACTACATTTTGTAGACATCACATTCTTTGAACAAACTAGATACTTTACTCAGTCTGTTAGTAACATACCCTTGGAACTCCCGCCACCACCCATTATCTACAGAAGGAAACACACTAACCATTCTGACCCTCTACCATTACATGTTCCTTATTTGCATAATGATGTGTCATCTTCTAGTGTCCCCACCACTGCAGCTCTGGATTCTCCGACATAACTCCCTATAGCTTTGCGCTGAACAAAAAGGCATTGTACTATACGTCCTATGTCATATTTTACTTCCACTGACAACCTATCCAGTAGTAACAAGCGATTTCTAGATGCTTTTATGGCTAGTACTATTCCTCATGGTCATTACATTGCATTCCGGGACTATGGTTGGAAAAAGGTCATGGATGAGGAGATGGATGCGCTTACATCCAAGGGCACGTGGGATCTTGTGTCATGTCCTACAGGTGTCAAGCTTGTTGCATGCCGATGGGTCTGTATGATCAAACAATCTCCTGATGGTTCTATTGATAAGCTAAAGGCTAGGCTTGTGGTAAAGGGATTTACTCGACTTATGGAATGGATTACTTTGAGACGTTTTCTCCTGTGGCTATGATGGGTTCAATTCACACTATTCTCTCAGTTGCAACTAACAAGAATTGACCAATCTTTCATCTTGATGTGAAAAATGCTTTTTTTTATATGGTGATCTCGAAGAGGAGGTCTATATGATGCAACCACCGGTTGCTCCGTCGAGGGGGGCATGTGTACCGACTCCATAAGGCAGTTTATGGCCTAAAGTAGAGTCCACAAGCTTGATATGACATGCTTACCACTGGGATCAGCTCTCTTGGCTTCCACATGACAACATCTGATTATTCTGTGTTCACTAGACGATGGTCCACTGGCATTGTAATACTGTTGTCTATTTTGATGATATGGTGGTTAGTTGGTTACTGGTGATGACAAAGTAAGCATTCTAGAGGCCAAAGCCTTCTGTTAAGAAAATAAAGACGCGGAAGCGAAAACATGGAAAAGGAATAAACATCAAAGAACGCGGGATTTAACGTGGAACCCTACTCTGTGAGGAGCGGGATGAAACCACGGGAGAAGCCCTCAAATAGGGCGTGTTTGTCTATTGACTTTCTCTCAATGAGTACAGGAGGTCTGGGGCTCCTTATATAGCCTCTCATGAGCCTCCAAGTCCCACCACTGGACGATGTGGGACTAAACACTAGATGGGGTAAATGGATCTTCTCCAGGATCCATTTACCCTGCTACAACTCAATATGGCGCATATACACATACTCCAACACTCCCCCTCAAGCCGGAGCATGCGATGCTCAGCTTGGACAAACAGAAAGAAACTCAACTCAACACTACAGGACACTACGGACAATATCAACCCAACGCGCACATTGCTGCAGTCGAGGACGTTGCTTCTCATGCCGTGCAGGTGAGGAGGACGAACGGGCTGGAGTGTGAGTCAACTGAAGACTGAGAATCTGACCATCGAGTCTGAACTTGCGCCTGAAGTCTCCTCGTCGGAGAACTGGGTCTCTCCCATCTGGCTCAGAGAATGGTGCATTGCTCTGGTGTACCTATGATAGCACATGAAAATCCTTGCCCTCAATGGCATAGGGAATGGTCCTCTACTCTGGAGTCCCTATGGCTCACATGAAAACTCTGACCTGACAACAAGAACAATGATGGGGACCACGAACAAATGATGGCAACATATGCTCATCTGAAAAATGACCGCAAATATATGCGTGTCTGAAAACTGAGGACTCGGAAGACAATCATCGAGTCTGAACAATCTGCTGTAGAGTCTGAAAGAATGGCTGGTCTGGAAATCTGCATCTGAATCTGGATCATCTAAATAATACCTGTGACTCTACATATACTCCCCCTTTCTCCCATACTTGTCGGCAAACATGGACGCCGACCAAGTTGGGAGAAGACAAGATAAATAGGGGTTAAATACAACATGAATATCCACAGAAATTCCTTGCGGCTTTTCAATTTTTTTTATAAGCCGCCACCATTTTTTTTCTAACATATTTTTTTAAGCCGTCTCAACCATTTTTCGGCTTTTCTTTCATTTTTTGCAAAATATTTGCGTACGGCTTTTTATTGTACGCGACTCTCTCTCTCTCTCTCTCTTTATGCGCTCTCCCTTTTTTTCAATTTTTTTTAAAATATTGACCCACCTGGGCCCACCTCTTCTCTCTCTCAATATATATATTTGCAATTTGCATACGGTTTTTTTTCTTGTACACACCATCTTTTCTTTCTTCTTTTTTTCTCAAAATACTTGCGTACGACTTTTTTTTAAATATACGCGCCTTTTCATATTTTTTTAAATACATGAACTCTTGGCCCAAATTGGACCCACAAAAGCAGCTTCCCCTTTTTTTCGCAAAACACGCTGCCTCTCTCTCTCTCCCTTTTTTTTAATGAGGCCCCCTTCTTTTTTTTAACAACTGCAACCTTTAGGGTTCATGAAACCCTTTTTATTCTTAAATACACGTCGTCCCCTTCTGAAAATCACGCTCCCGCCATCCCCGTTATGAAGGGGCGCCCCCCTCATAACCTAGCACCGCCTCCGATGGGGGGGCTCTTTCCTCAAACGCAGCCGCCCCACACAAGGAGGAGCCGCCTCCGCCAGGGCTGCCTAGAGTGCGCGATCGCGCGGAGCAGCGGGACCTTCAGATGTTCGAGCGCCGCCGCAGGGAGAAGAGTTGTCCACCACCAGATCGCCTGCGCGATGGGAGCCTAGGTCGTGCCTGGGGGTGCGCGATCTGTTCTTCGAACGCCTGGAGGGCTCGTGCACGATCTTGCGCGCTTGAGGACAGCGGGAGATGCGTCGCAGATGGAAAAGAAGCTGGGGTTTCTGCGATGCGCCTGGGTGGGGCGATGCGCTTGGGTGGTGCGATGCGCCTGGGTCACCAGATCTGAAGACGCGCGTCGCTTCAGGGCCACCTGCTGAGTTCGCGGCTTCATCGCCTCCTGAAGAGGGCCGATGCAGTTTCGTCATACCGCCTGCACCGCACTGATGTGGTTTTGCGGAGATGAGGAGTCGCCTGGAGCTTTGGGAGTCGCCGTGCCATGCCGTGGTACTCCACGCAGAACTAGGGTTCCAATAGGAACCCTAACTTTTCTCAATGAAGAACATGACATATCTTGTCCCACATCACCTATAAGTGAGAGTCTAGTCTATCTGTTCGGCGATATAAAGAGCCCAACACCCTCATCTAGCCATTGAGAGATTGAAACAGAACATCCGGCCCTTTGTGACGGTTCTCCCGTGGTTTCAACCCGCTCTTCACGGGGTAAAGTTCCACGTAAAGTCTCGAGTGTTCCATGTTTTTTATTTCCTTGTTCGGTGCTTCTTCCTATCTGGAAATCGTGGCACCCTCCAAAGGTTCCCCTGTCAAACGACATTCCAGCAATCAAGACATCTCATGATTTTCCCCTTTTCAAACAAGGTTATAACAGCTCCTCATTAGGGTGACACTGCACATCCCAAGGCTACCACATCGCCCTCAAAACAGTTCCCTAGTTTAGCGAGAAAATTAGCCCTCGTATGCACATCGTCGTTGCCCTCAACGAATGTACCGATGAGCAAGCCTTCCTTAGACACCTAAGACTTCTCTAACCTTGGACCATAAGGGCTCTCCTCGCACCATCGCTGCATACGAAACGCATAAAACCCTCTTCATGCACCCAGCCCTAATGAGGCCCTGTATGGACGAACAGTTCAGCTGCTGCACCTTCTCCATGGATCCTTCACCCGGCTGTTTGGTGGGCAAACATCTCTATGGTGACTCATTCCTCTCTAGGCGAAGCCCTGACTGTCTCAGAATATGCCACCGCTCGGTGACCGAGCTTGCAGCAACAAAAACATCGCAGCCCTAGGCAACATAGTCTCCGATGTCTCTCCTCTCAACCTCCCGCCGCATCAATCCTGCTCCTCACTCTCTACTTTGCCCCTGCTCTCTTATCACTCCTCTCATGTTTGAGTTGATTTTTGGATAGATGGAGGGACATTGGTGACTTGCTTCCAATGGCTGTATGCCTGTATGTGCCACAAACATTACAACAATAAAGCATAACAAATCAATCTGCTATATTTTTGTAAAATTTGTTAGGGCATCCTCCATTCAGGCCCATTTTGAGTTTTACCTTATCTTTTATCGTTTATTCGTTCCCTATAACCTTGATAGAGACAGATGAGATCCATAACTCCTTGATGTTATAATTTCATCTCCTTGTTGATTGAGTTAAGCTTCAGATTCTTTGACATTGTCTTGGTACAGGCAACTTGGATTACTCAGTGCCCGTTGTTGTTACTTGATACAAGGAT
This sequence comes from Ottelia alismoides, assembly GCA_037367405.1. NCBI lineage: Eukaryota > Viridiplantae > Streptophyta > Magnoliopsida > Alismatales > Hydrocharitaceae > Ottelia > Ottelia alismoides. The sequence continues at coordinate 52,163 of JAZKJV010000861.1, read as the reverse complement.
GCCATATGGCAGCTTATATGTTGGTTGTGAAGAACACCTAGACCCGGCAGGCACTGGTTCGTTCTATAATGAGGGAGAAGCTGATATAGTCGTTCAGCATGTCTTTTCTCTCATTTATTCTGGTAAGTGGTTTTTTTTACGACTGCATATCAATTTAATTTAGCGCCTTATCATTAAGCATGTTTTCTCCCTCGTTGATTCTGCTAGGTAGTATTTGATTCTTATAACAAGCATAAACTTAACACGACCAAAATAGCATTACCAACATGTGTGTTCATACATAGATATGCATTCATAAATGTGTTTATGGAGAGGATATTTGAAATTGGCAGCCGTCCATAGTCATGATCAAAGTAAAAAATGATCATATGTAATAGTTGAGTAAATTAGAAAAAGTGACCTCAACTATACATTGATTCCCAATTATGGGCCCCATTTTTTAAATGTAACAAAGAGGAGCTTGAACTTTCAATTTCAAGGTTTAATGTCGACATATAAGGGTCGTGGAAGCTTACATTCGTCCCATCTTTGTTACATTCGGAAAATGAGGCTCCGGCCCCTAATTGGGAATCGACGCGTAGTTGAGGTTTTTTTAATTTACCCTATATAGTTTGAGACGTGGATTTAACTAGTGTTAAAATTATCCATTTTGGTCTAATAAGTTATGTATAACATGCTGGTGCATCTCCACTTTTCACAAGCAAAATGCATCAGCATTGATGAATTTCACTCTCGGCAAAAGGAAGATTTTTCTAATCTGTAATTATTATTTAGTTCCTCTGGGATAGTCAGGAATTTGCTAGGTAAAAACATGACATCTATAAATGGCTTGCTTCTTGCAAGTGACATATCAGATGCAATATCCGTGGCTCAAAGAGATTGGAGCTAATTATCCGCCAAACATATACTGCACAAAGAAAGAAATTATTAAAAGATCGTATTATAGAAAAATTACCTTAGTTGGAATCTCATGGAAGAAGTATTGAGTAGTTCGTTATTTTAGAGTTCAGAAGCTCACCCTTGGACTTCTTTCGAACGACCTTTTGGATGACCTGTCATTATCCTTTGAGGAGATGTAGCTAAAGCAGTCATTAGCATCATAAATGCATTTAGCACTTGAAATTCTCATTCGCAATGATGCTGATTATCAGTAACATCAGTGTCTTTCCTTTTTACGTCTCCATATTATGAAAAATCACAACTGAGATTTGTGTAGTATCTAAAAACCTGAGATTTTGAGTCGTTCGAAGCTAGCTTGTGTGAACCATTTGTCAATTATGGTTGCACCAAAAAGTTGCATCTTCTGCATTGTCATAGTTAATCCGCTCATATTTGTCTACAGGTGTCTCGCCAAATGCAATTGCAGTGCAGTCTCCATATATTGCACAAGTCCAACTTCTCAGAGACAAACTTGACGAGCTGCCCGAGGCTGATGGAGTGGAAGTTGCCACCATTGACAGTTTTCAGGGGAGGGAGGCCGATGCTGTAGTTATATCAATGGTAAGCTCGAAGTATTCTTAATAATATTTCCTATATACATATATAGGGAAAATGGGGCTGCCCCCTAGGGGGAGCTAACTTAGCTCCCCCACCCTATTTTCCCCATATTTTTTTATTTTTTTTTAAATTTCTTCCATGAATATTCATCACTATATCCCTATATTATACCTTTCAAATTTCGTGCAAAACGGAGACTCCTACAACCTCCATCCAGGCAGTCATTTTTTAACAGTCTCAGAATTGCTAAAAAATGACTATCTGGATGGATATCGTAGGAGTCTGTTTCGTACGAAATTTGAATGACATAATATAGAGATATATTTAGGAAAATCCACAGAAGCATTTTTCAAAAAAAGTAAAAAAATGGAAAAATAATGCGGGGGGAACTAAGTTAGCTCCCCCTAGGGGGCATACACATTTTACCCATATATATAACAAAATATATGCTTCGGCCACCACCATCAGGTGGTCAGTGGGAACCCATGACTGTAATCTAGAGGTTGCAACTTAGAGTTTAGGATCAAGCCATGAAATATATATGTTATGGACAGCCTCTCTATATACTAAGTCATCGTATCACACAGAGAGAGAGAGGGGTGCCCATGAACGCTTTTTGAGGTTAAATTTTAGAATTCAAGATCAAGACCACTCCATGTGCTTTGGAACATGTACTTCACTTTGCATAAAAAAGCAAAGTCAGTCATATATTAGAGCTAAACTGATTTCTCTTTGAATATAGATCATTCTTAGCTTCTCAACAAAAAAAAATAATCATTGTTATGGTTTCCATCCAGTCTTTTTGACTGCCCATCATTTTCCGCATGTCCTTTCCTCATTGTTCAAGATATCAGAAGCTATTTAACTATTTATATTCAAATCCTCTTTCAATGCCATGCCAACTCTTTCTCTGATGGCTCAACACTATAAAGTCGCAGCATCGTATAGTTTTAGTGAGCCATTAACTTTGTTTTGATGAAGATGGGGTTCTAAATTTATTAACACGACACCCTGCTTCTTTGCAGGTGAGGTCTAATACTTTAGGAGCGGTCGGGTTTCTTGGTGATAGTAGGCGAATAAATGTTGCTATAACTCGCGCGCGCAAACATATCGCCCTCGTCTGCGATAGCTCAACAATTTGCCACAACAGTTTCTTAGCAAGGTTGCTGCGTCATATCCGACAGTTCGGAAGCGTCAGGCATGCATCTGAACCTGGCTTTGGTGGCTCTGGATTGGGTATGAATCCTACCATGCCTCTTCTTGGTTAGTGGCTAACCAATAAGATTACAGAAAAAGTATACACATTGCTTCTGTTTATAAAATTTCTATAGAAATCTCCAAAACTTTCAGCTGATATTTCTACATAATTCTTTCCCTTCTGTCAAAGGTTTAAATCTGTAACTAAGGGCTGGATATATCTCATTGATATTAACCATTTATCTGTATATAATTACGGATCAGTTTTGTCAAAAGAAACTGGATCTTTCATAATCCCTTGCTTAAACATTTCAGATGTTTATATGTTTTTCTTACACGCACGAACGATGTACCAAAGATAATGTCGCTATCGTGCGAACAGTTGAAGAGGCAGTCTGTCTTGGTGCAACTTAACTGAGAGGGAACAAGATTCTATTTCCCAGAATCGTAACATTTGAATCTTTTATTGTTTTCCATTTGTCTATAATTTTGTTATACAAATTTGTTTCAATTTCTTTGATTTTGGTTCTGTACTTTATATCTGGAATTATATATTGTCAATAGAAACTTTTAGATCTGCCTGCGCTAAAAATGTATTATAATATGTAGGCCGTAATTTTATCAGATGTTTCTCAGCATCTGCTGAATGGTATTATCACCATTTGAAATTTTGATCGATGTCAATGACATCTCTCAACTGCTGATTTTAATTGTTTTCATGCTAAAATATTTATCTCACTTAATGGCATTAATCATATGTATTTCTATTCTCGGAAAGGTTTTTCAATGATGATGCAGCATATAAACTTGTTGGGTTTGTTAGTTAAATAATTCACGTTTACATACGCTCTTAAGAGTGAAGGGTAAATAAATTATAAAGTAGAGGTCGCACATTATGTCACGTAGCATATGATTTCTATAGCAGAAATGAAGAGAATAAAATTGATGTAAAATAATTAGAGTTTTTATCAGCGGTGTCCCTTCAAGATATTGCAATATCAGTTATAATCTTTCCTTTTTTGGAATATCAGTTCAGCCATTGATTTCTTCCATGATGATCACTTATGTCTTTTCGTTAGTTTGACGTTAAATGAGTTAAAATAAACCATGGTTTAATTAATCCATGGTGTAGTTAAGAGGAGCATATCTAGAAAAAACCTCCACCTCCTCCAACCTATCCTCCTCCATCACCTCATCTATTGTCCTCTCCTCGATGGTGACAGGATCTCCCGGAACAACCCGTTGAAAGCAATCAATGCGATCGTGAGAGAACATGCGGAGTTGTGGGTGATCATGTTTGATAGATGAATTCATGCAAGAACAGGGGCCGCCATCTTTAGAAATCACCCATACGCCTTCCAATCTCTTGAAAAGGCCACGCGTAAATCATGTACATCCCCTTGATTCCATTGTGCACAAGATAGATCAACCAAGGTCAGATTCTTTCGTCATAAAGTTGTAGTGGGACAAGATGTGATATTTGCAATGCATAAAGCAAATCCTCTTGTCTTGAAGGTCAGCCCTTCCAAAATTCATGCCCAATGCTGCCAATCTCAATTTGATTTCAAAAATGATCCTCATCATTTTCCCATCCTTATTTATCATCGTTGATTCCCCGTGAAGGACAATCGTTTGGAACTCAATTCATTCCTCTCAATACAGCATCCCTGATATTTGTATTCTCGTGTATGAGCAAAGTCGTCGGGACATTAGTTCTCTGGTTCGTCGAAGGAACCGATGTGACATGATCAAGAATATCGACTTTTATCAAGAATTCAAATAGACAAACCCCATTTATGATCTTAGTAGGTGAGGATTTTCCAATAATCCTAGCATAAAGAAAATCGCGCTAGATGTTATCACCATATAGGATGGACATCAACATAGGGCCAGACCCCCGGTTTCACATGGGATGCGATGTGATAGTTTGATCATTTGCATGTTCATGTTCAAGCTAAACTTTCGGCAAACCAAGTTCAACATTTCCTCGTAAGTGATAGGACAATCTTAACCCTAAACTGGACACGATGGAAGTCTGCAACTCATTGCTACCACCATTCAAAAGGAACATGTTATAAATGGAAGCCATTAAAACCTAAAATTTGTGTCAGTACCTTAATAAGTACAATTTCTTAGTGTGATAAATACAATATCCATTGCAACGTTAGAAACCAAAAGTTTAAAAGAAAGGATTTTGAAGCCCTGATCAAAAAACGAAGATGACGACTGGGGATAGTGCTTGGGAGAAATAAAGACCTCTCTTATGGCAGAGTTGCAGGTCAACAACCAAGGCGGGTGACACACGAGAGACGGGGCAATGGCGACGACTCCGGAGATGATGGGCTAGGAGTGTCGAGCACAATCGACTAGAAGAGGCAAGAGGATCTAGGGCATGATCTGTTTCAATAGCCATTTCGAGTGACTACAGGAAATTAAGGTTACAGGAGATGATATATGCAATATGTATATATCGCATATTCAATGGTAGCACTTTAAAAAACATGATACCTATATCACAGGATAAACATGCAGTATAAATGCAATATCCGAGTAAAAAAATTATGCACTCTACGAATAAATATGCAGTATAAATGCAATATCAGCGTAAAAAATTTATGCACTCTACTAACTCTTTCCAAAATGCTAGCTCGAACCCAATCCAATCATGTAACCAAACAAAGGAATCTCAGTAATTTTTTCTGCTGGGAAACAGTCAGCGAATCCCATTTCGAAGTAAAGAAACTTCTCATATTAACGACAACCGCAATTGTTTATATACGCTCCTGGCATCTGATCCCAAAAAAACAGATATCTTCAGTGGTAACCTTCTGTTCATTAACATTTCCCAGCAAATTTCAAAATCAGAGGGGACAAACTCCGGATCAAGTGAACAGATCTTACGACATAATGAATGTTGCGAAGAACATATTATCCGCAGATTGTAAAAATAACACATCCTCTAGAAGTAAATGAAACAGATCCTCTGGTGATAATGGTCAGGTTTGTTCCTCCGCTATGGAAATCCTTATTTCTTGCGAGGGGGAGCCGCACTTTCCAAGTTCAGCTCGTGAAGATTTAGAAGCAAGTCCTTTGAGTCCAGGAATATACGGTTTGATGAATTTGCTATTGTGTTTGCTATTTCTCTCGAAGCTTCAATCTTCCTCAAGGTGATGAAAGCCGGATTATCTGCGATTGCCTCTCCTATAAGCTGAGCACTCTTTGCTTCACCCTGACAGCATGCAAGAAAAGGATTCTTAGCAAAAAAATGCAAGTCTGCTGGGAATATACAAGATGTCACAAAGATGAACCTAAACATCAGTTGTTCCTCTTTAATTGCAATGTTAAAAGCCTAAGAAATTCAAAATACTTCGTGAGCCGTATAATTATCTTCAACTGGATATATAGGTAAAATACGAGATTGTTGTAACTGTTACCATCAGGGTTATCAGGTCATATTTACACAAACACGCGAGAAGTTCGAAAACTGTGATGGCACATCCTTGGCAGAGAAGCAGATGCCTACCTGAGCTCGAATGACAGCACTCCTCTTATCTTGTTCTGCTTTCTCAACAACAAACTTCGCCCTCTCTGCCTCTTGCGCGGCCACCTGTTTAGCTTCGATTGCTGCTGTAAACTCTTTGCCAAAGGTGAGACTTGTTATGGAAACATCATCAAGCGCAATATCAAAGTTTGTGGCCCTCTCGGTTAAAACCTTGCGAATTTCTCTACTCACAGCCTACATAAATTAGATGTGCTCAACAGATACTACAACAAATTTAGGAACCTCAAATTCTCTATCTTGTAACGATAATCAACTTTACAAATATACAAAGAGAAAATCAATACCTCTCTCTGAGTGATAAGTTGACTAGCATTATATTGGGCCACCACTGACTTGAGGGTTTCATGTATAATGGAAGGCAAGACTCTTTCGTTGTAGTTTTCACCAAGAGTTCGATAAATTTGAGGCAGCTGGTCTGGGTTGGGGCGTGTTAAGACTCGAAGGCCAATTTTTACCTGCACATAAGCATCTGAGTAAGAGTCCAGAACATAATGGAAAAGAGAAGAAATTCTATAGAATGCTTGCTCGTGTTGTTAACATTTAGTAGAAGGCAGGTGATGTGATAAAAAAATAAATTGAATATTCACAGTAATTTTGGGCTTCAACGGTTTGTTATTTTATTTGGACGCTGGCAGCTTCGGAAGGCAGCATTCTTTAAAATTTGAACTTCTGAAAAAGCAATGATACATGAGCGAGGAGAGAGGTGCAATAAGAAAGTTGGACGAATGCTTTCTCATTATCGATGGTCTAGTTGTCGGAAAAAAGTGGGAGAGGCAGGATTCGATCCTACGTAGAAAACCTTCAACAGATTTACAGTCTGTCGCTTTTGACCACTCGGCCACTAGCGTAAAATGTGGAGTTTGTGACAAAGTCCATAGAGGAAGTGGCTCAGTAGGTTGTGAAATTACAGGAAAAGGATCTTTCACATGCCAGCTAGACCCTGAGATCTGAATATCATTTTTATTGCTGGTATTTGATGGGATAATTCCGGCAGCATGCGTGAGGTTGGCAGTTTGGTCCCTCGTTCAGAAAAAGAATAGATAATATAATACAAGGCACTTAACCCAGTAAATCTAACACGCAGACGATTAATTAATAATTAGATTCACATGGAACATAACAACAAATAAGAGAGAAAATCTACCAAAACCTAGCTACATACATGAAAACACTATCCCACACGAAGGAAGACCTCTTCAGCTCTTTGGCAATAAATGATACGAAGATCCTACATGGCATATTAATGTTATTGGGCCATGGTTAGAAAATCATGGCCAACGAACCACTACAAGAACATTTTCTGTCAGCGGATTTGGTATATAAAGCAGAATGATATGACCTTGGTCAACTCCTGTCTACTATGGAACAGGTTTGAAATATCAACATCAACCCGGTATCAACGAATCTAGGCAGGACTATATTGGGTTATGTCGTATAGGAATGAAATCCTAGAAATTGCTCCAGAAGAGGATTTTTCTCATTAATTTAAGTTCCGTTGTTCTTAGGTTAATGAGTAAGATACAAATAGGTTCTTATATGCATAAATGAGGAATTTTCTCATTAATTTAAGTTATGTTGTTCTGAGATTAATGAGTAAGATACAAATAGGTTCTTATATGCATAAATGAGGTGTATTTAGGACATTAATAATACATTACATTGCATATGATGCATACACAATAGTATGATAGATATTGAAAAGAAAACAAGCACGTAAAATGACATACGAGTATATCACTCATAGTAATCACAAAGTCAAAAAATGAAAGGTATTACAATAAATAAATAAAAGGCATTAAAAATATAATAATTAATTGATATCTTACTCGTTCAATGAATTACTATGCCACTTACCGAGTAGTAACTAATAACATACATAACTGCATACTAACATGCACAGTTTTTTTTTTGGAAAAAAAAACAAGAATGTAATAAATATGCCATGAACTAACACACAAGTTGTAAATATGATGTCAGAATCAGTTAGGAAGCCCCAATTCAAAAAACTAATTACTTATTCTTGTTGGATTTGTATCTGGATTTGTTTACGCTAGAAATGCCCTGTAAATTCTTCAAAAACTCGATAATGCGCATTTTAACAGAAATCTATGCAAGATTCCCAACAACAACAAAGCCTTTTCCCACATTAAGTAGGGTCGGCTACATGGATTCTTTGCCTCCATTCAGACTATCTTGGGTCATTCTCAGGCTTAGATCCAAAAAACCAAGATTCCTTCGTATAGTCTCATTCCAACACTTCTCGGGCCTTCCTCGTCCTCTTTTAGCCGGTTCAACATTCCAAAACCCGCATCTTCTCACCGGTGCACTAGCTGGACTCCTTTGCAAATGGTCGAATCACATTAAGCGATTTTCTCGCAACTTATCCTCGATCGAGGCTATACCAATTTTCCTTTTGATGGCATCATTCCGAATCCGATCTTTACGTGTGTGTGTGTGTGTGTGTGTGTGAGTGAGTGAGTGAGTGTGTGTGTGTCTACACATCTACCTTAGCATTTTCATTTCTGTTGATGACATTCTCAGCACATGTCTATGGTTCACAGGCCAACATTCAGATCAATAGAGCATAGCAGGTCTCACAGTTGCTTTGTAAAACTTTCCTTCGATTTTCAAAGGAATTTTCTTATCACGAAGAACAGTAGAGGCTCCTCTCCACTTTAGCCAACCTGCATTTATTCTATTTGTAACATCTCCGTCAATTTCCTCATCATGTTGCAAAATAGATCTCAAGTATCTAAACGAAACTATCTTCTGAATGTTATCATCACCAATCTTAACCCTGATTCCTTCACCATTGCTTCCATCAAAAGCATGGCCTCAAATTTCAACGAAATTTGATCGATTTTTTGTTGAATATCGATATCCAACAGAAATCGAAATTCAGTTGAAATGACCAAAATGATTGAAATATGGGGGCCCTAGTACAAAAAATGACCGAAATTTCGGTCGAATTTTGATCGAAATTCAATTTCAGTCAGTCACCGAAATGGTGACCAAAACCGACATTTAAGGCCTTGATCAAAAGTGCACTCCATATATTCAGTCTTAGCTCTACTTATACAAAATCCTTTAGTCTCCAATGCATGTCCCCAGACCTCAAGCTTCTCATTTACTCCATCTCTACTCTCATCAATCAATACAATATCATCAGCGAATAACATACACTAAGGTATATCATCCTGAATGTGACTTATCAACTCATCCGTAATCAAAGTAAAAAGGAATGCACTCAAAGTTGAACCTTGATGCAGACCAATGTTAATGTCAAAATAGTCAGTCTTCCCAGACTTTATCCTTACACAAGATTCCCAACAATATCTTCAAAAAATCTTGAAAAAAATCAAAATATACCCTCAAGCTTTTTCACCCATAGCAACAAGCAGTAGAGATGCTATGGGTTAGAGGACACGGGCATTGACCATATCAATCGCAACGGAAAATTTATACTTCGAACTTATAATTTCACCAATATTTGCAATACAAGACAGTATCTTGTATATATCGATAGGCATCCAAGGAAAATAAGATGAAAAAGGAATCGATACCCATATTTATTTAAACGATATATTGATTGATATATCAAAAACTTAAACCATGTTATGGAGTTCCTTTTGAGGAACTAGAAGACTGAGCCCCCTTTTTTAGCAAGCAAAATACCCTACTCAAAGAATGAAGTGGCAAATCTATCAATTTCTAAAGGGATTTTTACACCCATAACCCCGAGTAATCTCGCAATAACATTCATAACCCTATATAATTGCGAATTACATGAGAAACCTCGAGTAATGCTTAACTCTTACATAACATAACCCTATGTCATGTTCCGTTTGGAATACCTGTCAAATTTAACGGTTTCCGTTAGAAAAGACAAAAATAACCCTGATGTTTATTCTTATTTGCAAAACATACCTCCTCCAACTCTTCTCCCTGATTCCAACAACATGCAAGGTCCACCCCTGCCCGTCGACAACCAACCTGCAACCACCCCCAATCCCCCCCCCCGGACGACCGACAAAGCCCCCCACCAAGGCCGGACGACCTGCAGATTCCCCCCCCCCCCCGACGACCTGCGGAGCCCCCCACGCCCCGCGACGAGCCACAGAGCCTTCCCCCGACTCCCTCCCCCCGACCCCGGCGACGACCTGTAGACTCCCCCCCACCCCTGACCGACCTCAGCCGCCCCACCCCCCACCCCGACCGACCTCAGCCCCCCTGCAAGCAGACCCCCTCCCCCCGGCCCCGACGACGACCTGCAGATTCTCCCCCTCGGGCGACGACCTGCAAGCAGACCCCCTCCTCCCGACGAGTCCCCGCCCTACGCCTTCTTCCTCTGCCAGGCCCATCGAGTCCCCGCCCCAACTCCTCTACTGAACCCATCACATCACGTTGATCATCTTCATCTTTCTATTCAATACGCAGATTCCCCTCACCTAAAACCCATAAAGATCAAACCACCACTTCAGCCGTTACCCATCGCGACTTGATCAAACCCCCTGCATGTAACGTCGAGCTCTTTCATTTCTCCGTTGACTCACCTCATTCCCTCAGCTCCATCGCCGATAGAGCTTCTCCTTCTTTGACCATTACCCCCTCCTCATATATAACTCCCTTCGTGCCACCATTGAAGGTATATTCCAATCTCCGAGCTTTAAATATCAATTGAGAGATATATAGAGATAGATGATAATGAGGGTGGTGATAGTACCCCCGCCTCCAGTCAGGACCCCTCTCTGACGTGATCCACGGAGTCTTCTCAGTGCAGACCCTCTCCTCCCGGCGACGACCTGTAGATTCCACCCCCCGACGACGACGTGCAAGCAGACCCCCTCCCCCGCGCCCCGCGACGATCTGCAAGCAGACCCCCTCCCCCCGGCCCCGGCGACGACCTGCGGACCATCCCTCCACCCCCAACCGACCTCAGATACCTCCCTCCGCTTCGACCTGTGGAGTCCCCCGCGCCCCGTGACGAAGCCCCCTCCCGCGTCGACCAGCAGACCCCCCCTCTCCCCGACGATGACCTGCAGATTCCCCTCCCCCCCCACTCCCGAGAAAGATGTGGGATTTTTTAATTTAGGATAATCTCAGCCATTAGATCGTTGCTCGGTTAGATTAACTCAATCCTCTGGTTGAGTTAATGAGGTCAAGTAACGGAAGGTTATAGATGTAAGACGGTATACTTATTCAGGGTCCTGAGCGTAATTCATGATTATATAGGGTTATGAATGTTATTGCGAGATTACTCAGGGTTATGGGTGTAAAAATCCCATTTCTAAATGGAGTTAACCCTTGCTGCTGGACTGCCAAGGATCAGTTGCTATTGCATAGCCTATACTCCGACTCTGAAGACAATCTAAATTGTCTACAATAAATTGATGTTACCATGTGCATACTTTCTGTATCATGTTGTTTCCATCAAAACCACTACCCATGTTGTATAGGCCATGATATTAACTTGTCATGGATAAGGGATACCACTCCTTTGGTCGTAGATGTGGCCAAGGTGGCGATCATAGTTGTGGATGCTGACTCAGCCATGTCTGCAAAGTAAGCAGACAAATCAATCTTTTAACAGGCTTTGGGAGAAGTTTGAAGAACCCAAATAGGTCAATCAAGCTCATCCCATAACTATAAGTATGCTCAAGATATTGTTGGCAATCTGAATACAATCACCATTCAGCTATCAAAGTACTCAAATCTGATGAGCATACCCCTCCTCCGCCATCGATTGATACTACCAAGCATATGGCTAAACTCTTTTTTTAGACTAAAGGGTGAGACCCCAAGAAGGGGCTCACCACGGAAATTTCATTATCAATTAAATTTTTAGAAATATATGAACAATTAGAAAGCCAATAATGGGTTGACATCAGACTCCTGAAATGACCAAGCACATTTTCAGCATAGAACCGTTGACCCCTGCAAATGTTCTCGTTTCTAGCGCATCAGATTGCCCATAAAAGGAAAAAGGTACGGGAGACATCTTCGTGCAAATTGCCACCAATTGCCCTAATCGACATCCAGAATGACGCATTATCTCGATCCTGAGCAATTGTATCCTAGCACCCACCCAAACTAAAGACGATGTCATGCATTTGAAGAAAAGATGCTCCAAGTCCTCCTCATTGCATCTGGAATACATGAGCTCTCATGTATGAAGAATATTATCCCATCATTTCTTCATGAGGAGACGACCATGCCTTGTAAGCCATAGGAAAAATGTAATCTTATGTTGGATCTTGTAGCTCCAAATGATTAATAAGTCACGTGATTGATCCATCGGGTCCCCATCCTACCTTAGAGAGAAGAATCAATATGCTCTTTTAACCAAATATTTTTCATTGGACCAAGCAAAATGATCCCCGCCACCCGTGGGACCCTCAAAGCCCGCCAAATCACCATGCAGGCACACATATTCATATATTCTTGAAACATCTTCTCAGAGAACACAGTCGTGAAACAAGGATTCCATGAGCCATCCGACCAAACCTTCGCAACAGTAGTAGCTTGGTTCTGTGAGAGAGGGGGAAAGAGACGGCGATACCGTTACTTCAAAGCCCCAAGGCCAGTCCATACATCCAGCCAAAACCTAACTGCCTTGCCATTACCTAGCACAGGTTGCAAAGCCTCCTTCAAGGCTTCAACTAGGGAAGGGTCTCCTTTATGCCAGTCCAGAGAGAAGAAGGGTGCATGATAGGCGCTAACTACAATTCCCCAGCAACTCCATAACTTTTCCTTAACAATCTACAGACCAAATCATCATTACCGTGATTGCCCATTTGGATATTAGAGCCTTGTTCATATATTCAAGCATCAGAATTCCAAGTCCATCATCCTTCTTCATGTGTCACCACCTCCTAATCTATAAGATGCGACCTTTTCTGTGCATGTTAATTGTCTGACCAAAGAAAACGTCCCAACAAATGGTCTATACGTGTACATACTCCCACTGGCAGCTTCCTAGTTGAGCAGAAGAAGATGGGTATAGCAGAGAGAGAATGCTTGAGCAGAACCAATTTCCCACCTTTAGAAATTACTCTTGCCTTCCATCCCGCTAGCTTATTTTCTAATCTCTCAAGAACCATGTTCCAATCTACCACCCGAAGGCAACCTACAATCAAGGGTATGCCTAAGTACGTAATCGAAGGATCTCCCTTCTAGCAGCCTAAAGCATCACCCAACCTCAGAGCTTCTTTCTTCCCCAGACCAAACGACACAAAAGATGACTTGTCTCTGTATATCTAGAGGCCCAAGGTGTCACCAAAAATCTCCACAACGTGTGACGCTTTGCACATGTTGCAGATCTCCACGTAAGAAATCACAGTGTCATCAGCATATTGTAAAATTGATATAGCTATTTCTTCTTTACAAAATCCGATGCACATTCCCTCTTCCATTGTCAATTTCATCATGATAATCAAGGCATTAACCGCTATCACGAACAAGAATGGAGCCAAAAGACATCCTTGCCACACACCACGTTGAGGCTGGAAGAAAGAAACCACCCTCCGGACGATTGTTCACCAAAATAGTATATGAAGCCGTAGTGATGCACCTTTTCATCCAAGCCACCCACACATTTGAAAATCCCCTCTTATCCAACGACGTCCATAGGAAACGTCAGTCTACACAATCATAAGCCCTTAAGAAATCCACCTTCCATACAAGACCCTTATCCTGGTTCTCGACACCCATGGTCATCGACACCCATCTACTCAAAAAAATTATTGACATGATCAGGAGAGTAAAATATTAAAAAATCTGAAATCCAAAAAAATTGTGCAAACTAGACATGGTAATAGAAGAATTATATTATGAAACTATAAGATAGTTATCAAAGAAAAGTAAAAAACAAATTCTATTAGTATCAGACATTCAGCTCGATTTATAAAAGAAATCAACTAGAAGACATACACTTTTTAAAACAAAGTTAGGTCATACGCCTTTAGAAGCTACCACTATTTTAAAAGCCAGTCGACTATGCCGACTACTCGAATCGGTAGGGTAACCGGCTGACTATTGACCAATCAGTCAATAGTCGGTCGACCGACTACTCAACCCGACTAGTGGTCCGACAAGGTATACTAGTAAGTCAATTTTTGCATAGAGATTCTGTATTTTTTATTTATTTTCTTTTTTAAAGCATATTTATTATAATAAGCTTAATATCTTATTTAAATTCAATTACTTCTTTTATTTCATTATGATAACATAGAAAATTTACATCATTGTAAATACATAAGAATATATGTATAAAAGTAGTTTGTATGTAATAATAATAATTTAAAAAATCAAAACCAATTAAAGACTGACTAAATCAGATTAGTCACCATGTTGTCGATTAATCATTAGTCAGTGACCTGACCGAGCGAGTCAGTACTACCAACTTCTGCAACCTTGGAAGCAACTGTTGAAGGTTTCCAAAGATGGGAAGAATGTATCTACGGTGTAAATTTATTCAATTTCAAGAATCTTATAAAATTGTCAAGAAAATATCATGTGGAAAATTGTAGAAAAGAGGTTTGTTTCGTATATCGACAAAAACCATGTCTATTCAAGTTTTAAGTAGGGAGCCAATTACATGAATTCTTTGCTTCCAATGGGTTATAGTTCGAACGCTACCAACGCCAAGATTAAAATCCATATCCTTTCTTAATAGTCTCCTTCAAACAAATTTGTAGTTTTCCATAACCCTTAATACAAGGTTCTTTTTCTAACATCTCATATCTTCAAATTAAAGCATTAGACAGCCTTCTTTGCTCAAGTCCAGACCACCTTAGCCAAGCTTCTCTCAATTATAATTTATATCGGTCTCGCACCTACCTTTTGTCGGACGCTCTTGTTGTGAATCCAATCCTGTTCTATGTGGCAACAAATCCATGCGGTTATTTTCATCTCAGCTATAGACATTCTCTACACATGTCTATAATTAACTTCCAGTCCTCAATATCAAAAACATTCCAAGTCTTATTGAAGCTTTGTAGTATTTTCCTTCAAGCTTCACATGTATCTTCTCAGCGAGGTCAGACGTTTATTTTTGCATATTAACTTAGTAAGAAATTTACCATAAGGATTCCAACAAGATCTTACTTATTATGATATCAAATTTAGTCCACGCAAAACTTTGGACTTACACCCTTACATTTATATTGTCATAGATGTTCGCCAAGGAACCTCCAAATATCCCAAATCCTTGATGCATGACTTTGGTAAATGTGGTCAAGGTTCAGGAATGGTGTATGCATATATGTCCGAATAGCTATGCACAGTGAATAACACCAGTTCAGGTATATGTTATTCTATGTGATTATCCAATTTACATTTATAAAAAAATTGGTGAAGCCTTCTCCCACTATAAGTACAGTCGGCTACATGGATTCTTGCTCAAAACCATGTTGAAAGATTCGACTATTTTTTACGTTGGTTGTCGACTACCTAACGTAACCCCCACAAGGGGGGATTTGAACCTTGATCTTTTGAATGGTAGGTACCCTTCACTACCACCAAACCATATAAGTGGGTCATCTGATTTTCATTTATAAATAAATAAATATAAATATTTATGACTTGATTTTATGTAATAAAAATGAATTTCAAGAAGCTCTAACAAAAATAAACTTGCATTCATAGCTTAAAACAATCTCTATTAATAAAAAGGTCAGTACCTAATAGTACCAATCACCAATATGTAAGTACCCAATACCAAAACACGATACAAATAGCATCAGTACTAAATATATTGGTTAGAACATGAGATAATATGAAATATTTCAAAGAATAAATCTACTTAAAACGAATAAATTTTCAATTCACTTTGAAACCATTATTAGACAATTTTTTAAATTACCTAAAATTTAACTATGAACACTTAATTTAAAAAAATAAACATAGTTAACATAATCTTATATACACTATAATTTTAAAAAACGGACACAGAGTTACAAGCACAGAGTAAACATAACCTTAAATTAATTGTTGCATATGAAAACATTATGTTTTCATATATGATTCTATATAGTCAAGCATTGGTTGCATATATGTAACAGTATCTAGTGGCAACATTTAGAATATTACAAAAAACATGTGGCATTAATATTTTACTATACTAAAAAAAACTGCAGCTTGATTTTGAATTTTTGAAGAAAAAAACACATTTACTCAATTTAAAGTGCTTACTTTCTTCGAAACTTGGAGCATATAAAAATTGTAACCATAAAATATGGTATATAGTGGAAAAATCACAAACAATTTCTAAGTGGTGCATTCAAATAAATTGGCTTGAACATGTGCATACACATGGATAATAGAAATATTAGTAGGTGATGAGAAACGAGATAAAAACATAAGGTAAGATTGCAACTTAGCAGTAAAAAATGGGATTTTAACATGTGTGCCCTTTAAGTTTCTACAAAAACGCTTATACCCCTACCTTTTTTGCAACAAATTCTAACAAAACTCATAGTCTCATACTATTGCCATTCCGTAAATATAACGTAGGGGCATAAGTATAATGCTAGAAACGAAATGCTGTGAATTTGTAAGAATATATGGGTACAAGTGTTATTGCAAAAAAATCTAAGGGAATAAATGTGGTTGTAAAAAATTCAAGGGGTGCAAGTGTAAAAATCCCTAAAAAATAACAATACAAAATGTAAGAGAAAATATTGCACAAAAACATATAGCCATAAGAAATACACCAACACCACAACGCCGCAGCAGCAATACACTACGGTCCCCAATGCAATAGAAATGTCCCAAACACAGTAGCTCCTCACAAGAAGCATTACCCCAATGTCATCAACGCAGCAGCACCTTACAGCCTAGGAGCTTAGATAGAGGGAGTACCATCCAATAGAGAAATCGATGGAGAGGAGACTCACATATGGTGAAGCCGAGCTCTACTCCAGCGAAGGCAACCCTAATTTAAACAAAGGCAGTGATCGTGAGAGAGATGGCAATGGCCAGAAGACTCGACAGCGAGGAGAGAGGTGATGATAGAAAGGAGAGAGGAGATGATGAGGAGGATATAGTTTCAAGGGGAAGTGAAGGTTTGGAGTGGAAGGAAGGGTTTAGGACAAAATCAGTGATTGGATCCGATTAGACATAAACAGACTATAAACCACATAATATGTGGTCCACATAAGTGGCATATGCATCCCGAATAAGTGCATGGTCTGTTGGTGATTCTCCCTCCTTTTTCCTTCAAAAATATGTGCATGGATTGCATATGGCCCAATTAAAAATTATGGTTCGACTAAGTGTGTATAAATATGTACAACTGCCTATGTGGTCAATGCATCCACATTCCTGAACATTGAATGTTGCCAGAGGATAACTTGAGTTATACGATGCTTGTGCATTAGAAGACGGTCTCATAATGTGAGTCTTTCCATTTTAGCATAGATGGAGCGTATAAACAATAAATTCAATACAAAGGGATCTCAGTTTTTTGGGTTTAAGCCCGAGAATGACCCAAGATAGATCTGAATGAATGCAAAGAATCCACGTAGCAGGCCCTACTTAAAGTGGGAAAAGGCTTTGTTGTTGTTTTTGTTGTGGTGTGAATGAATGTGCTAAGGTTGTGTTGCAACAAAAGCTGTTAAACATCGCAAGTGAGATTGTCAAAGAGAGCTATGCCACCAACAGCAGAAGAAGAAATGGGCAATCATGCTTGAAAGGATCTAAACATCTTCAGTGAAGGTCGACCAATGTGCTTCAAATGGAAGGGCTCGGAAGTTGGTTGGTTAGCCTAGTAGGAAGGATCAGGAGGACAAAAAGAATGCTGGAAAGGACTGCAGAAAAGGGCTACTTAAATGATATGGCATACTCTGATACGAGCCAAAGACAATCCAAAATCTATCTGTTTAGACATAAGGAAAACATGAAGTTGATCCCAACTAAAGAGGGGATTGTTTGGTTAGGTAAAAAAAATAAAAATGGATGGAGGCAAATGATGCACTGCAATTCTAAACTTTGCAAAATTACACATTTCGTTTTCAACTATTAATTAGTTTTCTCTTTTAGATTAGTTTCAAATTTTGTTGTTGCATTATTAACTTGAACAGATTCCTTTTTTGCTTTATCTGCTATTGTTAGGAAATTTCATTACATTCTTGTTTAACTTTAAATTTATAATTTGTATAAGATAATAATTCGCAAATATACTTAAATAGCACTTTTTGTTAACTAAGGCAACAGATCATATTGGAAAATAATAGTTAGAGTTTATCCCGTCTCTTTTTTCATCCTCCTCTCTCCCCATGCTTCTTCATGTTTCCTTTGCAGAATCCAATGTGGCTTGACAAATTCCTCTCAAGTCACATATCTCCTGATTTCCACACCAAAAACCAGTGCATTGGGAGCCTTCCCTGCCATTCCCCTTCCTCCGATACTTCCGTTTCACCAGGTTCTTTGTCAAAAGGTATCCACTAAATGCTAAAAGAAAAGGTATAGTTCAATTCAGACTCAAACAGGTGAGATATACATTAAAGACCCTTGTCATACAACCTCTAAGTAGCACACCAATTCTCACAGTCCGTGACTATCATAATCCAGTAGAATAGAAACGAAGTGTAGCTACTGTTGGTTAGCTCTGTGATCCCGACACATATATATTTACAACTGAGCTTGTTATTTTACCACAATGTTCATCAGTTACGCCCGCAGTCACTACGTCTACAGCACCTGTCAATTGGGTTAGGCAGGCAGCGCATTCCCTTTTCAAGCAATGGCATCACATGTCTGTTGATTTCTCGCATAGAGATAACTAAAATAAATTCACGCATAACAATCAACAAGTTCCTCTTTTTCAAAAAAAATAACACCCATCAAACGTCAACTAAGATGAATCTGCTGACCATCTGAAGATCGCGGCTGCCAGTCATGCTCTCGACGAGGTGAGGACGAGCGCGAACGTCATAGATGATAGGCCTCTCGAACCACGGCACCATCAGATGCGTGCCTTCAGGATACACCTGCCAATTAATACATCGTCATCATACATCATTCAACATCGTCGTCGTCTCATCATCATCGTTCATCGTATACCTTGTCCTTGATGCCGTGGAGGCGGTTGAAGACGATGGCGCGATGGCCTCCGTCGACGTTGTAGAGGCTGTTGAGAGCGCCGTAGATGGCGATACCACCGACCAAGGCAGCCTTCACCAGGGCCGAGGCGCCGCCGCCGCCTCCGGGGACGTTCGGGACCTTCACCTTCCTGAAGTCCATGATCCGATGCTGCGAAGTGAAGTGTAGAGAGGGTTTGGTTGGTTTAGGGTTTTTGTATTCTTTGTGATTCAGTGGGAGGAGACACTGGCTTGGGGAGGAAGAAGGTTAAGGAGGAAGGGGCTTAAGTGGAAAAATGCTTAGTGACTTATATCAATAATATTTCAATTTTTAATCTTCAAATAGTAGGGAAGAGTATTTTGTTATTTTTATGTTTAATTGAAAATGTCGTTATTGATTCCTATCATGCTATCATGATGTACGTTTATGAAAGTTGGATATAACTTGATGTTTAATGTATTGTTTTGTGAAAGTTGGATATAACTTGATGTGTAATGTATTGTGTGAAAGGAGAAAAAATATATCGAGCTTTTAATATCTGGAAAAATAAATATCTTTTTAAATACAAAGTTATGTTTCAGTTTAAACTTCTAAATATGTAAACTACATTTTAGTGATAGAATGGCTTTGATTGGAATATTATATGCTAAGTTTCCTTTGTATAGGTGGAGTCATGGGATTAGGGTTAGATAAGAAAGTCGATGTACATGGAAAAGACCAGCATAAACTAGAATAGATGGAACACAAAATATCTCTCAAACACCCCCCTATAAGCTGGTGTATGTGTGTGCATGTGTGTGTACGTGCATGTGTGTGTTAGTCATGCTCAATTTATTATAATATTTTTCAAATTGTATATGAGTGAGTAGTTCGATGAACATGTCAACAATCTAAACTGCAAAAGATACACTAGAGGTGTGCAATTAACCTTTTTGTATCAGTTTATGGTGTGATAGCAGAAAACTTTCATATTATTAGTGTGTTCTGAAGGGAGATTTGACATCACACATAGGAAATTCGGAGAAAAAAATCACATTCAAAAATATAAGATGCTCATTGTATGAGACACGTGGCAATCGTATAACAACTTTTTTTTGCTTCACAAAATCACATGGTAACGAAAACGATTTCTACATTGTTTACAAACCACGTGAGTTATGAAGTTATATCTTTGATGCATGAGTCTCTATGAATCATCTCCAATTCGATGGATGCTTGCACCCATGGGCACGATAATAACTTGTGAATCCTCTCGTGAATTTGAAAGTTGATCTTTACCGATTGTTCGCGACAAAAAAGATCTGAAATAATCTCTTCCCTCCTCATTTCATCTCACAAAAGAGAGTCCTTCTATACATATACAAAACATGGAGAAAAAGACGGCTCATCTCGCAATTAGCCAAGACAATGGAGAGGAAAAGAGGGTACATTGGTGGACGACCATGGGTTGGTGATACAGGGTGTAGACCACAACCAAGGGAAGATAATAAGAGAATCTTCTATTTCTCCTCTTGATTACATGACTAGAGGGTATTGTATTGGACTTGAATTGAAAAGAGAGAGGCCCCTTTTTATAGCAAATAAGATGGTTATACATTGAGAGAAGTAGAGAATCAAGTCGGTCTACTTTATCTCTTCTTCAATTTTATTTCAAACATGACTCATATTTGAATTTGAATTAACGGATAAGATAATAAGAGGATAACTTTTTCTCCTTTTAATTATGTGGACGGTCAAAACTAGAGGAGAAAAAATATATTTTACTTCTTCATTTATCTCTTCCAATAATTCAAATCCTTGGTGGACTTGTTCTTGAATTATTATGGAGTTTATCTATCCTGATAATTATAATTAATTATGTATAGATCATTGTAAAAATTAATATATAATTAAATGAATCTGATTCATTAGTTCACATGTAAAATGTCAATCTAATTTACATTTATTTAATGGAGAATGTGAATCTAAATCACACCAGCATTATTTAATAATGTGAATATTGATCACATAAGTGTTGAAAATAACTATAAATAATATTCATGTTAATATTATTCATTCTAGATCTATATACAAGTTAATTAAATGCTAATTATGTGAATCACAGTCACATATTCTCATTTTCGATTATCATGATAATAATAATTATTATATTGATAGTCAATTTCTCAATATACAACTGTTAAACTTAAATAAGACTCGTATGCAACATTTGCGAGTACTTGAGGATTATATCAAGGAAGTTATATAGACTATGTAGATTGACTTGATATTCACATTTACATCTAATACTAGGATTCACATCATTTTGAGTTGTTTGATTTAATTAGACATCGAACCGATTTCTCCAATCGACTTCAGACTCTTTCGATCTAGAATATGATTCTATGAGTTGAGATTTAATCCAATAAATTTTCATTCATTTAGACTTGAAATGAAATTACTAAAATCCAATCTATTCTATTATTGTCATGGTAAAACAAACTATTACGAGCACATCGTCTTAAGATGATTCCCAATACTCATGTGTCTTACATATTGAAATACATGGAATATACCAAAAGTTCAACCAAATATTTGGTTGTCTCCTTAGAGGTTTTTATTAATAGATTTATCAATCGATCACTAAGCAATAATATCAATCATATGCTTTCCAAAAATATATGCTCGTATTCTCGATTTCTTATCATGTTTCAAAAGTAAGATGATCATCTTTGGAATTCGTTGTGACCCCAATATCTAATGAGTAAACTTTCATATTATAATTCAGTAAATATGAACATGTATGATTCCTTTAATATATCATATATCTCATATTCCCTTGTATGCAAACTAACTCACTAGTATATCGACCTTATCAGGCCATCAACCTTTCAATATGCCAAATGTACATAATCAGTTATATAGACGTATATTTGCCTCCATTAAAAGGAAGCATGCATATTTATGATATTATATGATACATGTCTTTAGTACTTCAATCTCATCAAGTTAACTCTTTAATTTGACTCATAAGACACCTTCAAATATCCATTCCTATGCAGAGGACCTGCATCAAGGGGAGTTGGATTTTAGTTAGATATGATTGTCATTTCTTCTCAGACTGGAGATCCTTCTTGAATATCATTTGACAAATGTCACTTGTGTCATTGATCTAACTTTTTAGATCTACAACCTTGTATCAACCTCTATGATCCAACTATTAATTCTATGATATAAAGATGGTCGTGGTACATAATCCAGCCATACAAGGGGGCATTATCACTAATTAAAATATAATTGTGCTTTCGTTTAGATAATGGAATGAAATAATTCATAATAAACTTTATTTGTATAATGGCTCGACATGGGATTATGAGTCTACCAGTCTCCCTCTAGCTCTCAAAGCCATTCATAGACTATTCTTAAATCTTACACTGATAACAAGTTGGTCACAAGCCTTTGTATCAAAAGCCTAGTAAGCGAACAACAAACATTCTCAACAGAGGCAACCTTGGTGATAGTGATATCACCACATTTTTATGTACCTTCTGAATTATGTGATATTTCCTCTCCATATATTTGCTCTGTTTATGTTACATGGGTTCCTTCGCTTACGATATGGCATCTGTGTTATAGTGGAGTCACTGAATGGGAGGATCTCACAAGGGAGCTAAGACAAGTTCCATGATGAACTTGTGCAACCACATAACCTCTTTAGCAACGTCATATGTGATAATATAAATGACTTTTATTGTCAAATCTGTCATGGTGTTTTTCTTCTTATTTCTCAATACTACCATTCAGTCGAAATAGAAGCCATGGGGTTGATTTCCTATCACCCGCATCATATTGAAAATGTAAATATGTGTATACTAAAACTTGGAGATCACTAATCTCCATAAATCAAGATGTAGTCTTGAGTTCTTCTTAGGTATTTGAAGATGCTCTGTACTACACTCATGTATTATTCTCCATAACATGATTGGTATTGGGTTATCGCTCCCATTGCATGGTAGATATATGGTCTTGTATGCGTCCTACAACTAATGCATAAGGGCATCTTTTTATAGCTTATGTATCCTCAACACTTTGAGGCGTGATCCCTTTAGGTAGGTTAATGACATGTTTTAAGGAAATAAAGCTTTTCTTGTAATTATCTACATAGGGTTCCTTTCCAAGATCTTCTTGATGTATTCTTATTGTGATAAGCCCAGTATCCCTTTTTTCTATCTCTAAACAGCTTCATACCCAAGATTCATACCCAAGATATAATAGGCTTCAATGAAATCTTTTATCTTAAAGGTATGGGACAACGATATCTTCAGATCTTAACATTGATCATCACCCTTATATCATTCCCACAATGATTAGGATGCCATATACATAAAGTGTGACACCAAGCTTCTTATATATACATGGTTCATTAAGATTCTAAACGAAATCATAACCCTTTATAATTTCATCAAATTGGATTCTCCAACTATAATAAACGTATTTAAGGTCATAGATGGATCTCTTCATCTTGCACACTTTACCTTTCCTGGCTATACAACCCCATGGTTGCTCCATATAAATATTATTATCGAGTTATCAATTGAGGAATGTTGTCTTGACGCCCATCTGCTAGTTGTCATAGTCAAGTTCTACAACAATAGCTAGCAAAATCCTGATGGATTTAAGTTGTGGCCACATGAAAGAATGCCCATTGTAATACATTCCTTCTCTCTATATGTAGTCCATGGTTACGAGCCATGCTTGAAAGTATACACCTTCCTATCAGGTCTCCACTTTTATCTAGAAGATCCATTGATACCTAATGGGTCTAACCGCTTTAGGTGGATCTTTGAGGGTCCATACTCCATTCTTATTCTTAGAGTCTACTTTAGACTTCGATGCCACCGTCCATCTATACATGCCATTATCTACTAGTGCTTTATTATATGAAGTCAGATCATTATCATATTATTCCGCTACATGGAATCCATATCTCTTAGGAGGTTTTACCACCCTTGAACTCCTTATAGGAGGTACAAGAATGCCTTTTTTCTATAATCTATTCGGTTTATATTATAAGAACTCCATCGGTCTTACTACACTCTATGAGTCATTTACTTCATTGTTATCTTGACTCTAAAAGAAATTGACCTCTATAAATTAAATGTATTTATAGATAAATACTTTTCAAATCTCATGATCATAAAGTATGTACCCAATGCCATTTACCCAATGAAGTAGCATTCATGAGTGTGAAATTCAAGCTTATTTGCATCAAAATTTTTAGCATATACGGAACAACGCTAAATTAAGTGTTCAACACTTGGATTGGTTCCAAACCAAAAAGCTCGTGAGGGGTTTCAGTATCAACTTTCTTGAAATCTTGTTTGGGATATAAGTCATATACTGCGTGTCCTCATATTAAACTAAGAGGTAACTATGCTTTACTCATCATTGATCTTACCATATCTAACATGGCTATGTTGCATACCTCTGCAACTATGTTGTCTTGAGGAGTACTTAGATGGTGGAAACAGAAACTATTCCTCTCTCTTTACGGGATTCTCTTTAAGGTCTTCATTAAATGTATCTGAGAGGTATTCGTCATCTTAGCCAGATCAAATTCGTTTGATCTTCCTTCCTTTTTAGTTCTTAACTAAAGTCATGAGTTCTTTGAACTTTTAAAGGTTTTAGACTTGTGACAATATAAAGATAAATTTTACTGCAAATTACTATCAATATAGGTCACATAATATTATTGTCCATTACGTGATATGATAATAAATGAGTCATATACATCGATATGCATTAGGTCAAATACACCTCACACCTTTCCTAGAGAATGGTTTCATAGTTACTTTAAGTGATACTCTTATTTTTGAAATCCAGAGTTGAACTAGTATCCAACTCAGGGAAATGAGTATTTATTGCATAGTACTCGTCGAGACCTTTTCAATGAGTCAAAGAATATCAAAATCCAAGTCCATATGAGGAAGATTCGCATGTTACAACTTTGTGGTTCGGTAAATAGATCTAGATCCGAACATGATCTGTTTAAATATGAACCCAATATAAATAGGTGGGTAGACTGACCAAAGAGGTTTTGGTCACCGAAGCTCCACCCCTCACCAGTGATTTGATTGGAAATTTTGTCGAAGCTCCATGTTATCTTCGAAAATAATTGTCCAATTATAAGCACCATCACAAAGAGGATGACGACATCATCTTCATGGCAGTACTCGTATCGAGCATGGCATGCCTGAAACATGGTTTGGGCGGGAGGAGATACTAGGAGAACATACCAAATCACCTCCTTTTGTTGTTGGGTACGTCACATGCACGAGTTTTTATGGAGTTGAATTGCACGTTTATGCCGCATTTAAGCTCAAAAAATAATTTTGTATTGGATCGATTGTTCATCATTTCTAGGATGTCGGTTATCAGATTTTTGCATTCAATATATCATTTCATCAAGGGTGATAAGATCTCTACATAGACTAGGTCGATTTTAAAATCCAAGCACTTTTGTGTGACAATTCAAGTTCATGTCTCCATTTTGTATTGTATCCATTTTTTAATATTTTTGAGGGCATTGCAAACCAGTTTTTCTATGAAAAATATCATTGCCATGGGGATGAGAAGATGAACGCATACATATAACTATTTTTGAAATATGAATTTTTTTGTATGTCAAGATTACCTACAAGTCCCATAATGACCTATCATGCTAGTAAGTTGATAGTTCAAGGTTGATCGATCAACTGTAATAAGTTGATCGATCAACTGTAATAAGTTGATCGATCACCTGTAATAAGTTGATCGATCAACCATGATCTGCTACACCTAGAAAGTTGGTCACATGGAATATTTGGAAATAAAGAATGATTGACATCCATGGGACCTTATGCAATAAAATGAGAGCATGCAATTATATGTTCATTGGATAAATAAAATGAAAAAAGTCAACTCATAATGAATGAATAATGCTATATGATCAGCTTCATGAGGAAGACCATCGTGATTCGTGTGTATCATTTGCATTCATGACCACCTTAATTTTATTCAACTTGCATTCCCAAGGTTCATTGTTTAATACCACACATGTAGCTCCGAAGGCGATGTTGACATGTTATTAATCAAGACAAGCGTCATATAGAAAAAAATTCTACACTATTAGTAATCCAATATCACACAAATTATATGAGGAGCAATATTAGGATCATTGTGACGTCATCCCTAGCAAATAAGTCAACAAAAGAGATGGTTTGGCATAGATAAAAATTATTTATAAAAAAATATAAGATAAGAAAATATAAATAGATAATATGCACAAAAATCCTGCCTACGTTGCTCCCCGGCAACAACGCCATTTGATAATTCAGAAGATCGGGGATCCTAATGTCCGATCTTGGAGGGCATGTGGTGCTCGACAAGTCAGATCCAACAATCATTGTATGTGCACCTCTCTCGACTCTCGGAACCCAATCAACCAAATAGATAAACAACCAACCCACAATGTAAGAAATTTGCAATGCAAATGTTTGAGTCAAAATTTATTTTTACTTTAACTCTACAAAAAATATGTATAGTGTATAAGTGCAAAGTGTCAAAGCATGGAGAGCAATGGGGATAGGGTAAAAATTATTATCTATAAATACAAATAAATAACAATTATTTTTGTACTTTTTATTTTTGATTTTTTTGTGGGTTTTAATCATATTTAAACTTTATGGAATTTTAATATATGCATATTTTATATTATTGAATTTTATAATTTTTATGTTATTTTCTATTTTTCTGATTTTTAGTTTTTTATTTTTAAAAATATAATATATAAATATATATAATAATAATGATAAATAATAATATAATATATATAATAAATATAATACAAAAAATATAAATAAGAACAACCATCTTTATTTTTTAAGGATATTAAAATATATTTATAGGTATTTACAATTTTAATAATAAGTAGTATATATGTAATGTTATATATATAGTATACACATGGCTTTATATTTATAAATATAGCTATATAAACTTAAAAATTACAAAATAAAATGTTTTATGTTTTATTTTTACCTATTTTTGTGATTTTTCTTATATTTTTGTTGGTTTTAATGTATTTTTATTTGATTTCAAAATATACAAAATAATAGATATAAAAAAAGATGAATTGTTTTGGGTTATAAAAATAGATAAATATCTCAAAAATTTCCAAAATTAATTTTAATATATATTATATAATATATGTAAAAATATACATCAGAAAATTATTTTTTTTTATTTTATAAGATTTTTGCTATTTTTATAGGGTTAGAAGGGTTTTTCGTTTTTTTCATTTTTCTTTTATATTTTTTGTGGTTTTTATTTAGGAGTTAATATATAAGGTAATATATATGGAATTTTTAGATAAGATTTTATAATTTTTTGTATTTTTAAATCTAAGTAGGGAATAAAAACCTCATATTCTATTTTTAATAATTGGAAAAAAGCAAGTAAATTCTAAATAAAATTGTGAGCATGCATGAGCAATATTTAAGGCATTCACAATAATTTTCCCAAAATAAATGAGTGGAGATATTTAATGAAAATAAAAAGATAAATAAATAATTACAGGTCTGACGACGTATTTATGCAATAAAAATAAAATATGAGGGATTCTGTATAAAATATCCAAAAGTTTAGCAGTATTTTACAATTTTTAGTACTAAATGCAAACAAAGGAACCCGACAGGATATTCTTGCAATTTCCCCAACTCACGTGGGTTGCTACGTGAGGTGAGCTGGCATTATACCCAAACACAATATCTAATAAGTTCTAGAGGGTTATGCAATTTTTACAACACTTTTAAACTTAACTCAATATTTACAAAACTAGATAGGAAATATAAAAAGTAGAGGGGTTACTTGTATATTTACCCTTCAACGACGCACTATTAGACAGTGGAGGTTCTTTCACGTTCCGCGATCGATGGACGAGGGGGAGGATGCTGCGCCTCTTGAATGGACGGCCCGGATTAGATGAGATCTGGGTCATGTTCTTCATCGAACAGTGCTGAAGGCTGGACAAAGAATGGGGAAAAGATTGTGCTTCCAAATCTTTGATCTCTGATTCCCTTGTCCTCTGGATGCAAAACTCCACGCCGATGGGTGCTACACCTTCCCGAGAGGACTCTGCTTCAGTAGGATGGGTCAAAATAGTCTGGGTCCATCAGAGGGACCCTGGAGCTCCTAGTCGAACCTCGATGTGGTGCTCCAATATCTTTTAAGCTCGGTTTCTTAAACAAAAAGATCAGTGAGGATGGGATGGTTTCTCTCGACTCTCTCATGAACCTGGATGCACACGGGAACAATGGAGAAATGGAGCTCCGGCGAAGGCAGAGGGGCGGAGCTTGTCGGACCTCGATTCGTGCATAATCGAGGGTGGAAATAAGTGGATGTTGATGTAGGGGACTGAGGATGAGGCAGAATGGGGCTCATGCATAGTCAGAGAACACGTGAATTCGAGCCAGAGCAGAAGCTCCAGCATATCTAACAATCTAAAATTACGCAACCCTATAAAATAATTAACTAAATTATTTTTAGTTCTAAGCTAAAAGAAGGAAAATGCATGAAATAAAACTACCTATCAACTTAGACAGGTGTTCATACCTAGAGCAGATGAAGCTCAACGAAGGTGGCCAGTGAAGATTGGATCGTCGCAATCTCTACCTTTATCATCATCAATGAGACCGGGGAATCAGTGTTGTCACTGCCAACTCAACCCAGGGAGGTTCTCTTAGGATTAGAGAACTGAACGGGGGATCAAATGTCAAAAAAGGGACAGAGGTGCTTCTTCATAGACATGGCGATGAGGGAAGCTCGAGGGAAAATGGCGTATGATCGGGAGAGGGTAGGTGAGAGGCACGGGGTCGGGGGTGGTAGAGGGATTTGCTAGCAGCAACAATGCGAGGTGTTTGAGGGGAGAGAAGGCATAGGAAATTGGTGAAGTCTGAGGGTCACTGGGTCTAACAGGTCGGACGGCTGGGGAAGGACAGTTGACCTGAAGGTCAAGAGTCCCCGCGCCCTGGTTGGTCCACGTGGATCAACCAGGAAATTCTAAGGGAAATTTCCCTAGGAAAATCGATAAAAATATAAAATGATTTAATTATTTTTTAGTTAAAACATGAAAAATATTTGTAATTTTATATAGTATCTTATTATGATTTTTATTTATTTTTACAATTTAATTTATTATAGGCTAGTATTTACATATATAGGCATAGGTATATATATACTTGTATGTAGTATATTTTATTTTTATTTTGTGTTATATATTTTATTTTTTTATGTACATAATTTCTATAATTATAACTTATTTAATTACATATTTAAATATTTTTACTTATTTTTTTCTGAATTTATTTATTTACTTAAATAATTATGTACATATATTTTATATGTATAATTTACCTATATATTCTATAGCTTTATTTATTTTTATGAATTTTTCATGGTTTTATTTTTATTTTATTATTTACATATGTTTTGATTAATATTTATAAATACATATAAATATAAGAAAGTGAAGAATATAAAGAATAAATATATAGAATATTATATGCATGTATATTGCATAATGAGAGCCTAAAAGCTAAGTTTTACATCTTAAGTCCAAATTTAATGAAATCACCTTCATTAAACAATTAATTTAAATTTGTGAAAAATAAATATAAGTTTGGTCAATTTTGTATATTTATGGAGAACATACATGTCTGTGAAGTTTTTTTGTGACCTTTTATTCTATATGTCCCAAGCATACCGTGCATTAATTTTGAATGAAATAATTTTTTTATTTTTTGTATTTTTATGTAAAATGTTCATGCTCAAAGTTTATTGGTTTGAGGTATAAATAATAAAGAGTAAAATATGTCCCAAAAATGTAATTATTGGGTTATAGAATTAGGGTTTCTGAGCTATGTTCTTTGTACGTTTGGCTGCCCTATCTCCTCCTATTGTATTCCTTGTCGACCAAGTCATCATGATGACTAGGTCTCAAGGTCTAGGGACACTCAGTATCTTTGACACTTCATTTTTTTCTTTTCTTCCTTTATTCTTTTATTTTGGAATTAAATACAATATTTTAGTATTATGCATGTCAATTATTGAATGCTATTGTGTACAAATTAATGATATATGCATGCATTTAGCTAGGGATTCAATGTCAAAATGAAAGAATAAAGATGATGAAATGACGATTCATCAATCAACTAGAGGAAAAAACACATGGTTGTGGCCCCTCCCTCTCCCCCTTCTTCTTTTATCCCCATCTTCCTCCTCCGTCCTCTTCCTCCTCTGCCTCCCTCACCTCCTGTGTTAGCCCCATTATTGTCCCAAGTTGCTTCTTCCTCCTCATCTTCATGATTTGCAACACATGTACCCTAAAAAGAGAGAATGAGAAGAGCCTACGATGCTCCCAATTTCTTCCTCCTCCATCCCTACTCTGCCTCCTCCTCAACTGCCCCGACCTCTCTTGGTCCCTCCACTATTTCCTCTCATCGTTCCCTTTCCTCGACACCATTCGCATCCTCCCCCTCCACTTCGGAAGCCCACGCTTCAGGCTCCACATCAAGGACTCTTCCCTGCACCAAAGCTCATGTCCCTCCTCTCTGGAATGTAATTGAAAGCACACTTCCTTAAAGCTCCCTTCCTCTTCCTTGCACGTGCTTTCGACATGCCTATATCGTTCTTCTTTGCGGTCTCGACCGGATTAGTAATAATTCCCGCTTTCTCAAACTCCATCACCACCCTTTGTGCGACCCCTCACGTCATCTTCACAAGACACTCCTTCTTCGACTTCCCCTCCTTCTGCCCCTTTCCGTTGCCTCCTTCGATTTCATCGTGTCTGTTTGCATCTCGATGAGAGATGAAGTCCCGGAGATTGATAATTTGAACGTTTGGACACTGATCTTGATGATGCCACCATTGAAGAGTGCGGAGGATGCAAGGGGATCAATTCGGTGGTCATTGAGGAAGATGCCATCGGAGATGTCAAGGTCTATGGTGGCCCAACGGTCTCCATGGGTCTCAATGTGGGGCTCCTCCCTCTCATCAGTATGGGGGAGGTGGCGGTAACGTGACCCCACGAGGAGGTGGTAGTGTCGTGAGAGAGGGGAAGGGGGTGGCACCGTGGGGAGGAAGTAGTAGTTGATGAAGCTGACGAAGGTGAATGGGGGAGGAGGAAGGAGAAGGGTATGTATGGTAAAATAGAATTAATTATTTAGGGTAGATGGCCCATGTTTTAGATGGATTCCATTTTTTAACTGTTAAATGGATGGAAGATAGTTACATGGGTTGTGGTGTAAGAGTTAGCAACTTTATAAGATTTAGTTGATCATTAAGAAGAATGCATGATTGAGAAGGTAAATTTGCAATGTTTTTAGGGTTCGCGGTGTAAACATCCCAATGGTTATATGTTTTCATACTATAATTGTTCCTTGGAATAATGAAGTGCAACTGTGCAACTACGACAATGAATTGAATGACGCTATTGCTTAACTTTTGGTTGTTTGCCTAGCCATTTCTTTAGTAATATCAAATAAAATTACAAGGCTTAAATTTGGTAATATGATATCATGTTGTTCTTGATGATATTGGTTATGACAAAAAAAAGATTGTACTCTTTAGACATGATTAAATGAAAAGAAATATGCTAAGTTAATTATTGTCTTGAAACTATAACCATTACTTTTTTTATAAGTCGTACGATATGGGTAAATGTATATGCTTAAGATGTGGAGCATAATTTGATATGCTCGATTTGATGAAAAATAAGACTTTCGTTGTATTATTTGAGATTTCTTGGTTGTATTGAATGGAATGTTTAGTTTCACTAGGAGAGAGTTACTTCATAATACTTGTAAAAAATATGGTAACTTGATAAACTTACTCTAAAGAATTGATTTATGTCTAATGCTAGCATGAATTATGCCTTATTAAGTAGAGTTGCTAACAATCATCAATACTTGCTTAAATGTTGATATGATTATTCTTGTAATGGTGTTAAACTTTAGGATATCTATAGTTATAGATCATCAATATTTTTTGGGTACATGTGTAGATAATCAATGATGAAGTGTATGGGATATTTGATATGAGGAGAGCTATGAAATATAAATATAAGTTCAAACCTCTATGCTTATTCTAGACTTATAGGGTAAATCTTAAATTTATACACTAAACTATATATAGATACCTATACGACCCTAGTAAGGTTGTTTATGTGAGAATAAGTAACTAATCATGGGGTATAATTGCTCTTCTCGCATGAAAGCGATTGTCACGAATCCAACTTGAGCCTATAGCTACAACACTACAATAAATTTGAACTATGACAACGAATAATATGAATATTCATTTTGTGTAATGTATAACAACAAATATTATTTGTTGTAAAAGTAGCTTTTGTTCTTATAATTAGCAATGAATGTCATATTCATTGTTAAAGATTATATGTCAACGATTTATTCGTTGGATTATTCATTAAATTATGTACAAATCGTTGGTTAACTAGAATATCAATGGATAATCATTGTTACATGATTTGTTGCTAGAGTTATAACAATGAATACAATAAACGTTGTGTAACTAACGAATCAAGCAACATATATTATTCATCGTTATATATGTAACTACACATGATATGTCCACAAATATTGAGCTATTCGTTGCCTTGGTCAATTTTCTTGTAGTGCAAATTAGATCTAAGACGGAGAGAGAGAGGGAGGGAGTATGTTAAGAGTATGTTATCCATCCTTGTTGTGATTATACCTTTATTGTGATGCATAAACTGGGTTTATTCTACTTCTTAATTATCAGATCCCTTATTCTACCTTTATTCTTATCCTTATTCCACCTTACCTACCCTTACTTCTAGGGATGCAAACGGTCGGATACGGATACGGATATAGGTATTACCATATCCTTATCCGTTTTTTAATACGAATACGGATGCGGATACAGATATTGACGGATATTAAAACTATCTTACCATATCCTCAAAAAAACGGATACTGATCACACACGAGTAATGTTAGAAATATTGTATAGAATCGACTTAAATATATAAGAATTGGGTGTAAAACACATGATATTAATTTACTAAATGTGTTTGTATCATAAAAATTATATAAATATGGTAAAAGGAGGTAGAGAATTAGGTTATATATGGTTAAAAATAAATCTACGACTATATTTATTTACAAAAACGGATATACGGATGTTTGCGTGTATCAAAACGATATCCATATCCGTATCCATTTTAAAACGGATATGAATACGGATGTCAAAATATATATAAAACGGATATGGTAACGGATCGGATACGGATATATCCATATCCATTTGCATCCCTACTTACTTCATGACATTACATCTTATTTCTATCCTTCCAATCGAACATGAATAATGCTTTATTTCAATATATTCCTCACCCTTATTCCTACTTGTTCTCGAATGGAAACACATCATAAGCCTTCTATATCATTTGTATAACCAATTGGCTCACACTCTACTTTCCGATATATTTAGACTGCTGGAATGGCATGGAGATGTATACATTCTTTACAGATTCACATGCATTGATTGATATAAAGATCACGGGGAAAGTTATAGAGGAGGAGAAACATCTGTTGTAAGATACCTTTTGGTTCTTTAGTTGTAATAATATATTTTGTCCTTGTAATTTAATTATATGGTAAGTGATGTAATATTCACATGGTTGTAATAATATTTAGGGCCTGTTTGGTTGGAGAATAGACCAATAAGGGGCCAATTCTCCTCTTGACACAGTTCCTAATGGTATGACTATTCCCCATTATTCCATCTTATTTCACTCTTATTCTTATCTTTATCCCATCTTACCTACCTTTATTTCACCTTATTCTCCTTATTCCTATCCTCACAGACCTTTATTCCCCTTATTCTCCATCCTTATTCCTGCTTATTCTCCTACCAAACGGGCCCTTAGAGTTTAATGGGGCTGCCCCCTTGTAGCAGACAACATGGCTGCCCCCGCGTTGTTTTCGGCGTTCTTTTTATTTTATTTTTTTGAAAAATATCACCATATATATTCATCTCTATATCCCTCCTATATACCATTCGAAATTCGTCAGAAACAGAGACTCCTAGGCCTCCATCCAGACAGTCATTTTTTAACGGTAATATGATTTTTTAAATCGATACCACCTCGATGGAGGCCGTAGTCTGTTTCTGACAAAATTCAAATGGCATATAAGAGGGTTATAGGGATGAATATACATGACGATATTTTTCAAAAATAAAAAATAAAAAAACGCCGAAACGGCACGGGGGCAGCCCCATTAAACTCTAATATTTAAGGCATAGTTGTTCCTACTTTTGTTATACATCAGAATTATAGATGAATGCATTCTTCGAGGATAGTCGTGTGACTTTCCTATATAGTGTGACATTGATTCATCTTTGACAACCATATATATGATCATATATAAGCATTGGGTTCGCGCTCCCTCAAGCCTGATCACTCGATAACAAACTGACATACTTTTAAGCATTTTGGTGGTAGTTGTTCCTGTGAGGTGGATCCTTTCTACCCCTTGCTGGACTGTTTTCCCTATCATCTTGGTGCAAAGATGTGTCCATATTTCCATATTTTTCGTCTAGAATGAAGAGTTTAACCTATGAACGGGGGCCTCGACATTTTCAAGTTGAATCGTATAGATTTCTATTTTCATACAATTGAAGGGGGCAAATTTGCCACCAAACTAATGGTACATAATCTACCTCCCCATTACACATCAAATAGAGAAAAGTAAAGATGATATCACCAGTAATCCTTGCATGAACACTTCCCGTCCTTGAAAATGTGAAACCTGTTGTTGTCCCTGACGACGATCTCCCTGCATACAATGCCGGAGATGAACTTGATGGCACTGTGACAGTCGCCACATACCCGCAGGTTCTTTGTGATCCTAATGGGGATACCGGCAGGTATACAGATCAGACCAAAGGCAAGGGCAAGCTTCTCACTATGGTGAAATACCTCACTCTCTTTCTCCTCCTCCTCGAGGTCAAATAAGGCGAATCTTGTGTCAGGCATGTAGCCTGAAGCCTTCATTTCACGCTTTAATTCCAGAAGAACCGCCTGAATCTCGTCGTTCCTCTCATGTGTAGTGTCCTTAGCTTGGAATACATGGACAGTGTTCTTCCAAGTAATCCAGCTGCATCCAGGTCCTTTCTTGATCCCGACATGCTTCATCCCCTTCCTCACCTCAATAGCTTCTTCCCACCTTTACAGAAATAAACAGAAGCATCTTAAATAAGAACATTGTGCATAATCATGAAATGATTCCACTTCATTAAACCAAAAAAACCAATAACCTTAAACCGTGATACATGAGTTTCTAGCTAAAAGGAAGCAAAACAATATGTTCCATAGATATTTTTTAAGCAATAATAACTTTTACAGTAAGATAATGACTTCTACAAAATTTTCACAACCAAAGTTGCTTGGATGAAACCATAATCACTTTTGAAATAGTTTTATAAATTTGGTACACACAACCATTCTCATAAGTCATCTTATAACTATTTTTCCTGGCTATCCAAAATATCCATGTTTACTAGAGGCATTTTGCAACTACTTCCATGTATAACGTGCACATACAAAGGGGCTTTTCAGACATTATCTTCCATGAATCAACTATGGTAGCTCGTAAAGTTAACTCCAAGTCTAGCTGATAAAATCATGAACTATAACCCTAAAAAAACAAAGAGGCCATACCTTCCAGCAGATGAAAACATGTTGGAAAGCAATACATGATTGCCGGAATCACAAGGATCGATCTTGAATAGACACTCAGCAGCAATCCTCCCCAAATCCATGTTCCCATGCATCTTGCAAGCACCAAGAAGCGCTCCCCAAACCGAAACACTAGGCCGGATGGGCATCTTCTTTATAAAATCATACGCACGCTCCATTTTCCCTGAACGTCCGAGCATGTCCACGACGCATGCATAATTCTCCAACTGTGGCTCTACTCCATACCTCTCCCTCATATTCTCAAACACTTTGATGCCTTCCTCGACATAACCACCCCTACTGCAAGCGGTCATTACATTCAAGAATGTTACATAGTTAGGAACCACTTCTTCCAGGATCATCTCATCGAAAGTGATAAGTGCCATCTCCGCTTGGCCTTGCTGCGCATACCCTCCAATCAAAGAATTCCATGTGATTAGGTTACGGTTTCCCAATACTCTGAAAGCCAGCTCTGCATCCATGATGCTGCCGCACTTTCCATACATGTCAACCAAGGCGCTCCCCACAAACACATTAGCATCGATACAAGAACGAATGGCGACACCATGCACCGATCTCCCAAGGTCCAAACCTGCAAGTCCACAGCAAGTCGTAAGGATGCTCGACAACATGAAATCCGTCGGCTCCCATCCTTCCCTCCTTGCATTCAGAAATATCTCAAACGCCTCCTCCTCCTTCCCATTCTGTGCATAAGTGACGATCATAGAGCACCACGACACATCATTCCTCGTCACCATACCATCGAAAACCTTCCGTGCAGATTCAACCTCATGGCACTTACCGTAGAAATCAATCATCCCATTCCCAACAGACACATCCCCACAAAACCCACTTCTCACAACAAAACCATGAAGCTGGGAACCAGCCCCTACATACATCCTATCCGCACCAGCACACGCATTCAGAAATGCGCACAGCGTGATCGAGTTCGGCAGCTCAGCTACACGCCGCATCATGGCAAATGCCTCAACAACATCGTCTGGCCTACCATCGAGAACCCCATTGGTCATGACCGCATTCCACGAGACCACATTCCTGTCCGGCATTTCGTCGAACAACCTGCGTGCATCGATCCTCGAGCCACATTTCCCGTACATATCGACGACGCTGGACGCGACGTAGACGTCGGTGACAAGGCCGCACTTGGCGGAGAAGGAGTGGAGCTGACGGCCGACATGGAGGGAGCGGAGGGCGGCGGCGGCCTTGAAGACGCAGGGGAGGGTGAAGTCGTTGGGTCGGACGGGGTGGCGGAGCATGAGGAGGAAGACGGAGAGGGCGTGGCGGAAGTGAGAGTTGTGGACGAGGCCGGAGATGAGGGCGGTGAAGGAGACGACGGTGGGGAGGGGGTGGAGGGAGAGGGCGGCGGAGGCATAGCGGGGGAGGTCGAGCTTGGAGTAGAGGTTGACGAGGTGGTTGGCGAGGAAGGAGGGGATGGACGGCGAGAGAGACTTGAGGGCGACGGCGTGGACGGCGCGGCCGAGGGTCGGCGAGCGCAGGGTGATGGCGCGTTCGACGGAGGAGGCGAGGGATTGGGCGTCGGGAAGGGATCGCATGCGGGATCGATGACCTCTTGCAGCAATTTTCACCTTTTATGCTCATATGAAAATCATCATTAATTACCGAGATTGTAATATTGTATTACAGATCCTTTCATCTTACAGCCCATGTGTAACACATAGGAGCTACTTGATGAGCATCGGGATACACACCAGCTATCCTCGGGCCTCCTTCAAGGATCATCCGATCCTTATTGAACGGCTCTCCTACGTTACAATAGGTGTTGTAACAACAGATGATCTGCTCTCATTCTTTTATACCATCAAGATAGACTTTACCGTATTCTCAGGGTTCATTTTTTTATTTTTGTTGTGTTGGTTTGAGAATGATTGATGTGATTGCCTTGTCAATAGCCTCTTCCAAATGTGGTCATAAGAAAGAAACACATATCAAGAGGAAAGATTAGTTTGAAGCTAAAAAATAGAAAGGTGTTTTCGAATGGTATAAGAATCATTAATTATTTTGTAATCGTCCGTTTGATCATATGTAGACTGACGATCAATTTATTCTCAGCCATCGACATAATCGATTCATGCAACCCATGTCAACAACCATCATCGATCTATGGGTTAGATCCTAATGTCAGCTTCACATCGCAACTTATTATTGATCAAAATCAAAATAGTTTGGCATGCACATGGACGAAGGGAGAGGAGAGTAACATGTCTCCTCTTGGCTCTCCTTAAAGAAAATGCTATATGCACATGTTAGTCAAAGTGCAATACATCCTTGTTAACTTTCCTACTAATTTCACAATCTCTTACTTGGACCTCAAATTTACACCACATCTTGCATCATCTCATCCTTAATAATAGATTTCATCATTTTTTTGTTTGTGCAAGAGTATTTAGTGGTATGTGAAAATAGGTTAAATATCATTAATCATATCATGATATCATGGAAATCGATCAATACGTTTCAATCTTAAAACAATTTAATGGACCTAAGAACAATTTAATCAAAAATATATACAGGAAGTAACTTATTATTCGCACCATATCCCTTGGATCATAATATAGATTGGTGTATAATTATCCTTATCATATGTAGAAGAAAAATCATAAGTCACGTTGTATGATATCAATTCATAATGGTGTAATTTTTAAAAATGAAATTTAACCT
Organism: Ottelia alismoides; assembly: GCA_037367405.1. Taxonomy (NCBI): domain Eukaryota; kingdom Viridiplantae; phylum Streptophyta; class Magnoliopsida; order Alismatales; family Hydrocharitaceae; genus Ottelia; species Ottelia alismoides. The sequence goes on along the minus strand of JAZKJV010000861.1, from coordinate 13,329 downwards.
TCCAAGAATATTTGTATGAAAAATATAGTATTCTTTTTATCACTAACATTGTATTTATACAATAAACATGATAATAAGACATAAACTATCCTTAATTTGATTTAAAAATATCATATATAGTTAGTCCACAGGAAATTTTAGCATTGTACGTGGCTTATACCTTTGGCTAAATTGATTCTTGCTGCAAATTTTATTTAAGTCATGATAGATTAAAACATGGGATTGACATTTAAAAAATTGGATCTAAATATAAAAATACATTTTTCATCAAGAGAACGTGGAATGTGCAGCTTAACTGCATATAACCCTCCTTAGTTTGGATCGCTTTTTTCCGTGTCTCCGACCGTAGATTTATCCAAGTAAAAATTAAAGCCATGCTCTCTTCATCGAGGTATCTTGGCCATGAAAGATGTGAAGCAAAGTTTTTCAATTCAGCAGAGTTCGGTAGCTCGTCTTATCTCAAGTTCTTTTGATTAGAGTCATAGTAATTTTGGCAACATTCTCAACACAGTGATATTTATTATTTGTTTGATATTGATTATTCACATGTGTTATATCCATGATATAATTGATGTCGTGCAATTATATTATGCTTATTTATATATCTAGATATCATTGTTCTTAATTGGAGAATTATTTATTAATATATGTGAAGACAACACTCTCGGGAAATGATTATTGCTTTATCTCTTTATTTCTAGTTAACATCTTTCTGCAGGACTTTAGGTGTTTGCTCCTAAGTTGCAATAAACTCTTGGACATGAGATCGCCAATGAAGCATGAAGAAAATCGAAGCATACATATTCTTCTTGGGCTACAATGTCTGATATGTAATGTTGATATTGGTGTTTGATCCAAGATCTTAAAACGTCAACCTTGTAAATGGTTAAGATATCCGTGTAAATATCTCAGGCTTTAGTGAAGCAATTGATTAGCTCGGGTAATCGATAAATCCCAAGTCAAGAAGACTCATGTCGCGGTTTTTATCAAGGTGGGTTTGCACACTAAAATATCGTGCAAAATGTGCTGATTGGATTGCTTAGTTGATCATCTTTGTGTGTGCTGAATATTCCACAAAAGTTGTAATACTACCTTGAACCCCTATTCACCCCCACTAATGGTATTGCGATCTCCGAACTCACAGGTATGTCCCAATTCTTGAAAAAGGAAGTATACCGATATACTTGAGGTGTGCACTACGATGCCTAAGGTGCTAGCAATCCTTGGAGGAGGACATATGAGGATACAATGACAAGCATATTGGTGCACCTCCCTCGATTAGTGTTGACTTAATGAATACCAATACATTCATACTTATAATATTACACTTGAAAAAAAATAATGGGCAAATTCGAAATTTAAATAGATGACTTCCAATTCCTTAAACATGCATTGTGGCGATTCACGTTTTTACATGTTTTCAATAATCAAGGAAACCTGATGACCGTTATCAAAATGGAAGATGATGTAAGATTAGTACATCAAATATGAGTTGTATGAGTGATACATGTGATGATGTACTATCAAGGTAAAAGAATTTGAATTCCCAATAAGTTGTGAGTGAAAGATCATGGTTATTGCTTTTTCGTAGATATGATTCCCTATGGGATTGCCATTTTGCACGCAAATGTATTTTTACATTTTTCATTGGAGAAATGGAGATAGGTGCTGCAATGGATTGTACATGCATCATCGGATTCCAAGTTAGATACCTAGAAGGTCGCAACCTCATTGGTAGTGTTGACCGATGCATTACACTTGACACATGATGTTTTATTTCAGTAGAGATAAATGAAGTTTGATGTCAAGTGCCATGATTGGTATTCTAGGTTTCTCACTTAAACTACTCATAATGATAGCATCATGACCCATGAGAGATGTTTTAAAAGGTGATTGGTGAAGTAAGAGAATAATGTTTATTTCTTAATTTGTTGTCGAGTATAAATCGAGAGTGAATAAAGGTTTTTATGCTTGTACCTTACATCATTGTAACTTTTGCCAACATATAGTGGTTTATGGCTAAATCATCAAAGCTCATGTCTCCTATTCTTCATTTTTTGGACTCTTATCTAGTAGGGTAGAGCTTTGTGATAATTCAAGTTAGCCTAATGACAAACAATAACTAGAGTAATGAGTAAATATATCAAACATGTGGTTCCATGTGAGTTAGCATTGCTTTGTATATGACATGTTTATCAGAGTGCAAATGGGGGGAGAGATACAGAGAGAGTGTCTGTGTGTGAGTAAACTTTTCTTTTTTACAAATCGACGACGGCAATGTTAGTTTGTCTGTTGAGAAATTGTTCACGATGTTACCTTTTATAGAAAAAAACATGACTAGTTCCATAGTTGCTATCGCATTAGTAGCCGAGATATTATGAGGTGAGATGGAGGAGTTACTAGAACTAGATATGGTGTGTTTCGAGTAATTTATTTTCTTCTACGTATTTTTATTTTCTTCTGGAGGCATTATACAGAGATACCTGAAAATCATTTTCGTAATTGCTATAGATATATTTCTATATATCTTAGTTTTGGTAACATGGACTTAGTATTGATATGATTAATTAGAATGATTACAATACTTCCATTTCATGTTATGGTGTTCCTCTTGTAATTAAGTATTTCAAATGTTAATACGATATTTATGAGATGGATTTTTTAAGGATCAAAGATCGTGGATGAATTTGAAATGTCAGTTTGGAAACCAGAATGTCGATCTTGGTGGTTATCGGGAGGAGCATTATGCTTTCTTTTTCCATTTAGCAAATATAATTAATATCATATAATAATTAATAAAAGGAAAAAGGGAATATATTGTCGAGTTGGAAGAAACTTATATTTTTCACTACATCTGTTTGCCTTCAAATTTGATATGTCTCGAGATAAGCCAGTGCAAATAGCCCAACCTTGGAATATGTGCAGTTTCAAATTAGTAAACATGAGTTCACTTCACAGAGATCTTTGCACCAATTATGAAAGTCTTAACCATAAGAGATTTTGAATAATGTTAAAGCCGATGACCTTCATTTAGAGCAGTTGGATGTAAAAGTGGGATTCCTCTTTGGAGATTTTGAGGATGCCAACTACATGCAACAATCACAAATTGATACAACCATTGCAAAATAAAACATGGTATGCTAGATCATAAAAGTCTTTGTCTTAAAGCAAACTCCAAGTAAATACTATAAGAAGTATGATAAATTCATGGTAAACATTGGATCATGCAAGTGTCAGACAATTGCTCCTACTTCAAGAAGTTTATTATCTCTTACATCATTCTATTCTCGTACGTAGATGGCATGATTTTTGCAGAATCTAGCAAGAAAGAGATATAAAATATACAGGCAATGTTATCCAACGAATTTAACACGAAGGACTTAGAACATGCCAAGAAGATTGTTGGAGTGTAAATTAGCAGAGATAAAATGAAAAATAAATTTAGATCGTCTTAGTCAAAATACATCGACAAAGTACTCAAATGGTTTCATATGACAAATGTATTGTCTACTCAGTTATCTTTTGAGAAGTAACCTTAGGCATTCGAAAGGGAATAACATTTGCCAAAAAGAAGATCATGGGTACATGTCCAAAGTATCTTACCAATCTGCCGGTGGTAGTTTGGTGTATGTAATGTTTTGTCGTAGATCAAACATTCCTATGCATTGGTAATTTTAAGCAGATGTATGGCAAACCCTAATAAGGGACATTAGGAAGCTTTTAAGTAAATTCTACGATATCTGAGAGATACCTCTGACATGGTATTGTGTTATGAAAATATCGACATTTGTACTTGAGGTTCCGTATAACCAGGTTTTACAAGAGATATAAATGACAATAATAGCATAACATGGTATATCTTTACATTGAGAATGGAGCAGTTAGTTGGATCTTTAGACTACAGAAGGTTGACACTATCTTGACCATATAGGAAGAATATCTGACAATAATTGAAGTTCGTAAAGAAATAATATGGTTGAAGGGTTCAACAAAAAAAATTGAATGAAGAAAGTAAAGATTATCCATTATTCAACATTGGTATAAGTGCAACTCATCTTGCGAAGAATTCTATCTTCCAATCGAGGATGAAGCACATTGATATGAAAGACAACTTCACTCGGACACAAGTAGAAGATGCACAATCTGATTTAAAGTATATATATTAAATGTAAAATCCCCACTGTATATGCACTAAGTCCATTATGGTGGGGAAGCTCAAGCATGTTTTGCTTATTCTAGTCTCTAAGCATAGAAGATAAGGGGAAGCTCACACCATCATCGATGATGATTAAGCATGGAGGTGTTTTTCTTTTGTCTACTACTGGCCAACCTTCATGTGGGAGATTGTTACAGTTTATCCTATAAATAATGGTTGGAGATTGATCCTACTCAGTCCTTATGTTTGATTGAGAGTTGATGGGGATGACTGCTGTAGTACTAGTTGATCCCAAGATTGTAGAAGTTAGTATCCAGTCAGTCGGGTTCCCCGCTCCTACTTGACTAATCGAACAACTTTTGATGCTTCAGACAATGACGAGTCTGAATGCTTTGATGAAGCACTACAAGGTGAGACAGAAAAAAGCATTGAGAGCTAGTAGTGGAGGATTAGATTGAATCTCTCACAAGCAGCAAGACGTACTTAGTTATCTTTAGATAAGTAACTGAAATTCTATACTTAATACATTTTGGTATTTGTGAGTTTGGTGGCGTAATGACTTAAGATAACAAAAGATATTTTATCACCTTCATAAATGATAACAGTAGATATTGTTATGTTTATTTGCTAAAAATAAGGATGAAGCCTTAGAAAAGTTTCTTATCTTTAAGAATGAAGCAGAAATGCAATTCGGTAACATAATTAAATGTCTAAGATTAGATAGGGGTGGTGAATACACATCTAACATATTTGACGAACAATGTAAATTAGTTGGCATAGTTACTGCAACACCACAATCTCATGGACTAAGAGAACGGAAGAACATGTCCCTAATTGATATGGTCAATGCACTCTTACAAAGTTCTGGGCTATCATCTTACATATGGGGGGAAGCTTTAAATACTGCTTGTCATATTCTGAACAGAGTTCCTCTAAGGCATAAAGATAAGAGTCAATTTGAACTTTGGAGAAATAGGAAGCCAAGCCTAAAATATCTCAACATGTAGAGATGCTTGGCTAAGATCTTAGACCCAAAACACAAGAAAAAGAAATTTGGACCTAAAACAGTTGACACCGTCTTCTTGGGGTGTCTGGAAAATAGTTATGCATATCGATTCTTAGTAATTCGATTTGAGATCACGAGCATATATACTAATACTATTTTTGAACTTCATGATGCTAGCTTTTTCAAGGATATTTTTCCAATGAAAAAAGGAATTCCTAAAAATCTGACAAGCGACGTAGCCTCCACATCTAGTTCTATTTCACACAAAATAAAAAAGATGTTGAATGTCGGGGCTAGCTTTTCTGAACCCAATGAATTTTTGGAGGATGTTGAACCTAGATGAAGTAAGAGGCCTATGATTGCTAAGGATTTAGGTAGAGACTTTGTCTCCTACCAAATCGAGGGTGATCCTCCCACATACAAGGATGCCATGGCTTCTACTGAAGCAAGTTATTGGAAGGATGCCATTAAATCTGAAATGGATCCGATCATTTCAAATATCACGTTGGAATTGGTCGATCTACCTCCTGGGTGTTCTACCATAAGAAGCAAATGAGTATTCAGAAGGAAACTTATACCAGACGGATCCATAGAAATATATAAGGAAAGACTTATAGCCAAAGGTTTCAAGCCAAAGGAGGGTATTGATTATGTTGATACATATTCTCTTTGTTACCAGGACGACTACAATTCGGATGCTCATTGCATTGGCCTCCATACATGATCTCACAATTCATCAAATGGATGTGAAGACTGCCTTTTTATATGACAATCTTGAGGAGGAGATCTTTGTGGACCAACCTGAGGGATTCATAGCATTTGATAATGAAAACAAGGTCTGTAAGATTGTAAAGTCCCTTTATGGACTAAAACAAGATCCGAAACAGTGGCATGAAAAGTTTGATAAGACTATTCAGTCTTATATCCTTATTTTCATGAATTCGATAAATGTATGTACTCTATGAGTAAAGGTGATATGTTTGTTGCCTTGTGCCTATATGGCGATGATATTTTGATATTTGGATCAAACATAAAGATAGTGGAAGAAATCAAGAGGTTCTTGAGCAGTAAGTTTGAGATGGAGGACTTAGGAGTTGCAAATGTGATTTTGAAGCTCAAACTGATGAGATCTACTAATAGAATAGTTGTATCTCAATCATATTATATTGAGAAAGTTCTTGAAAAATTTGGCTATCAAAGCTGTAAATCTGTATGCACTCCTTATGATTCATCTAAACCCCTCTGCAAGAACAAGAATGGAGTACCTGTAACACAGCTATGGTATTCCCAGATTATAGAAAGCTTGATGTATCTTGTGAATTGTACTCGACCTGGTATTTCATTAACGGTCGCAAAGTTGAGTAGGTATACGAACTATCCTGACCATACTCATTGGAGGCCTTGGATCGAGTGTTGAAGTACCTTAAGGGTACTGCACTTCTTGAACTTCATATGGTAAATATCCTCCTATCTTAGAAGGATATAGTGATGCAAGTTGGACTGGTCAGATGGAAGACTCTGGGAGTAACAATGTAACTGGATACGTTACCCTCGGAGGCAGTGTAGTCTCCTGGAGGTCTGTGAAACAAACCATCTTAGCTCGGTCTAATTTTAAGGCAGAGTCCTGTGCTTTGGACACAACATGTGTAGAGGATGAATGGCTTAAGAAGCTTCTTTCTGAGATGTCCATGGTGGGTAAGCTGATACCCACGATTTCTTTACATTATGATAGCATGACTACTATCGCAAAGGTAAAGAGTTCAAATTACAATCAGAAACTAGAAGACATATCTAATTTAGACTTAAGTCTACTAAGGATTTGGTGTCTTCTGGAGTGATTGCTATGGAATTTGTTGGTAACAAAGATAACACGACATATCCACTTACAAAGGGACTTGATCGATCTTTAGTCCAAAAATCCAGACTTGTGATGGGGTTGAATCCCACTGAAAGTTTAACCCCAGTAGCAACCAAACCTGAAGGAGTGGAGATCCCACAAAATAGATTGAATGGGAAAACAAGTTGTATGTGGAACTGGTTGGCACTCATTATATAATACTTTGTATGCGAGTCCTATCTCTGAAAAGTCGAGTTCCTAAAAGCTGTAGGAAAAGGTTGAGCATCATGCTCTTAATGGATTTGAGCCTTTTATAAGCAGGATATGAGCAGTGTATCCTTGGAGAATGACACCTATATGAGTATTTTTGTGGGTTGTAGATAAAGGATGAGGGTCTATCCTTAATATACTCATGAAACAGGGTAGGGTGCATGGTCATTAACATAACCAAAATCGGAAGATTGTCAACATAGACTTCACTATGTTGTTACCACTCGATAAAATTACATCAAAGGATTAAAGTTCAAGACTTATTTCACTTTATTTCTATGATGGTGAAAGGGGATAACTCAGGTAAAGGTTCAAATCGGAAGGTACCTTTACTGAAAGCAGAGTGTGGAAACTCGAGATTTTTGGCTCTTCATGTTTCAACAGTGAGTTCGTTGGGGATTGTTGGAATGTTTAGATGTAATTTGACGGTCAATATCAAGTTGTATTAATGTATTCCAATTCCTGTAATTCAATGTTTCAACCCCGTGGGGTGGTGTTTAGTCCCACATTGCGGAGTGTCAAAACTGGCACTTGGTTTTTATATGGGAAGTCCTGAGACCAGTCTGGAAATAGACTAGAGAGGACTTTGACCATCACACACACTTACGGACGGACGCGCCCGCCCGCCCACGTCGGGCCAGACGGGGTCGGGCGCGGCTATGCTTATGACTGCGTGATGGCATGGTGTGGCATGAAATAAAGATCGGGTCAGATTTGTGTAGCCACGTTTGAATTCCAAGAGATTTGTCCCTTAATCCTCTCATGTTGCGTAACTGCTCCGACGGCTTTAAGTATCACTCTCAAAGTTGTGGACTAGGCTTACGAACACTTACAGTTCTCATTCCCACCGCATCTTTTCTCCCTCTCACGATCTCGAGCTTCGTCTACGGAGGTGACTTTCGAGGACGCTCAGGTACGGTGCGAACCGTCGACGAGCGTGGAGCCGTCGTACTTTGAGAGCGGCACGCCAAGGCCCTGTGCGCCGGTAAAGTTGGGGGTGTGGTCTCTCTAAGGGGAGTCCAACAGGATGCTTCGGTTATGATTTCTAACACTCTTTTTCTTTATTGCATTGTTTGCCATGATGTTTATTTCCAGATTTTTCTCTGCTCTAATATGCATACATTCTTAAAACGGATATTTTCTTGTCAATAATGATCTGGATGCATACATACATTGATTTAAACTGAAAACATGTTGAAAATCTGATTCCTATATGTATGTTGATGTCGTATTTTTCTACAATATCTTTTTCTTCGATTTTCCATTGCAATTTAAGTGTCCTATTTTCGGCTAAAAGGACTGTTCTGTAGAAGTCAGATGCTTGAAAGGCAGTTAGAACCATCAATACCTTTTTTATTCATCACTTTCTTTCTCTTTTTTTGGTATATACCATCGTTCAGAATACCATTTAGTATCCTAATGATACCTCCTCAAGTTCTTTATAACATCAAAACGTCAAACTCTATCTTTTGCTTGTGAAGGTTGACGAGGAGTTTTCTGCTACGAGGTAGAGTGATCCAGAACTATCTTCCATGGGATGGATCGTCCTGTCCATGGTGCCTGCGGCAACTTCATTGGGGGTTATCGATTTCGTGCAACGAAAAAGTGCCCAGCCTTCAGGCAGTGTACTGATGGCTCCTTCCCACAGATTACAAACTGCGAGGGGTTTGTAATGATCATGGTCATCTGCATCAACATTCAGCAGTCAGGCTTGAGTATAGAGGTTCTAGATCTTGTTTATGCTATAAGTGTTACAGGTGAATTCATATCCATATTATTAAGACAAATAGATACACGGATGCGAATAGTAAAAGCTAAAATTAATTTTTTACCCCACCCATGAAGGAATAGCTCGTCACTGTTAGTTTGAACATAGAACCTAAAGAAATTTGGATCGATTACTTAAATCAAAGAAAAATGAGGAAGTTATGCTTTGGCAGTACGATTTTCTCCAATAACTGTTGTTTAATGCTATACTAAATTAGCAATAATTCCAACTCACAGTTTTTTGAGATTTTTTTCTACATTCTTAACTAATCAAGGGATGTACTTGGTTCAGAACACATGGAAAAACTTTGGAAGCAGAAGTGAAAAAAAGAAATGGTGAAGAGAGATTTTCAGCAAGATTTTTTTTGCGTGAATCCAAAAGATAATCATGGTGCAGAGCCCTGTTGTTTGGTTGTTGGGTTACCATGGCAACCCATGATTTAAACCTTATTTGGGTCTGGGATACTCCGGCATCTTTACTCCTACGTTCCTCCATTAGAATCAATGGAGTGTGTCCAATGTTTTCTTTACTTTAATATTTTAAGAGTGAACTACATAAAAGTTTATGAACTATACACTCAAATTCAATGTAGTCCTTGAACTTTTCAACATCACAATGTGGTATCTGATCTATACGGGCAGTTTCAGTGTGATACTTCATCTTTTTTGTTAATATGGCCGTTTGTTTCATGTTTATGACCACTATACACTTCCCCGCTCCAAAAGAATGAAGGCACCCCCTCCCTGGCCCGAACATCATCGTTAATGGGAAGACCAAGATGTATCATGTATTCCTCGACCTTGGCCTATGCCTCCGAAAGGCCAGAGGGTTTCCGGTGAACCGCTTTGACGGGCTACAAACGTGGTGTTGTCAAGGCATTTGAGGAGGGTCTTTATCTACCCTTATAGTGTTAGGATTAGAGTCAAATTAGGATTAAGAATCCTAATGGAGTTGGACTCTTAATCCTAATAGTAGTTGAGTTGTATTCTATTTATAGTCCTATTGGGAATAGGACTATGGGGTTATATTTGGGCTATATAAAGAGGGGGTGGAGGCATTGCCTCTATACCACAACAAGAGGGAATACTACAAGAGAAAAGATAGAGAGAGAGAGAAGAGAGAGGGAATAGAGAGAGTTGTACTCGTCTTCTTATAGTGATCTTTCTTCTCCAGTGGTCGCGAGAAGTGATCGCCATCGTTATATATGGTTGTCTTTTCTTCACATGCTTCTGTGGTGGTGGTCGATTGTGCATTCGCTTCTGTATCCTAAGGGAGTTTGTATCCCCAACAATCGGTATCTGAGTGGAGACGATACTAGTGGGTCATGTCCTAATAAGTGGTATCAGAGCTTGGTTTGTTGACAGCGAGGGATACGACAAGACAGATCAGAGCGAGATTCGACGTCGAGGAGACGACGCAACACAGTATGTGCGCTTTCTTCAGAGGCAGTTAAGATCCAACTGTTACGGTGAACCGTTTAGATCGGGAGCATTCAGTTGAGGTGATCCAAGAGTCCAAATAGGATTTTTGCACACTTCGGACGAGTTGGACGGTTTGGATAAGGAAGTTTTTGCTCTGATTTTTCAGATCGTACAAAGAGTTACGATAAGAAAGCGATGGCAAAATTTACATCGAGGGGTGTATCATTCTCTGTGGAACCCTTCAATGAGAAGAATGACTTCACCTTATGGCACCAACGGGTGAAGAATATACTCACACGAGAAGGACTTGTGAAAGCTCTTCAGGAATAAGAAAAGAAGCCGAAAAGATGAAAGAGAAATAGTGGAAGGAGATGAGGATCTCGTGAATAGTACAATACAATTGTTCTTGGCAGACAACACTCTTCGTGAAATCATCGGCCTGGAGGATTCAGTGGAGGTTTAGATGAAGCTCGAGGGACGATACAAGTCCAAATCTTTGACGAATCGGCTACTGATGAAGAAGAAGCTCTATGATCTAAAGATGACCGATGAGATAAATCTCCAAGTGCACTTGGATGAAGTCAACAAGATTCTGACAGACGTTCTCACACTTGAGGAGAAGAATGCAAAAGGAGAATCTCTCTTCAAGGAGGAGGATAAGGAATTGATCTTGTTGAGTTCCATTCCATCTTACTACGATCATATTGTGATGACGTTATTCTATGGCAAGGAGACCATCACATTGGATGAAACAGTTGCTTAGTTGCTTATGAATGAGTCTCAACGAAGGTCGACGGATGAGGCAACAAATGGTGAAGGTCATGTGCTAGCAACCGAGGGTAGACACTCAAGATCAAGGGAGACATGATTCATAGGTAGATCCAAGTCATGAGGTCTGATCATATGCTTCTATAAAGAGGGTCACAAGATAGCTGATTGTCCAAGACGTGAGAAGGAGAAAGGAAAAAAAGTTGGTGATTCTAAATCCGACCAAGAGGATTCCACCGCAGTCTGCGAGGGAGACTTGCTAGCGTGCTCTAGAAAAGATAAAGGAAAATTCAAGATGGCTTCTGGACTCAACATGTTCATATCACATGTGCTCATCCGAAGAGCAGTTCAGTACATATCAGGCATGCGATAATGCCAAGGTCAAGATGGGAGGTGGAGAGGTTCACCACATCAAGGGGATTGGATCAGTGCATTTATGCATGTTTGATAGAGCAGTATGAACTCTGGCGTGTGTCAGACACATTCCTACAGTCAAGAAAGATTCGATTTCACTGGGAACGATCGATTCATGAGGACATCGAGTCACCATTGAAGGGGGAGTTCTCAGAGCGAGCAAGGGAGCATGCGTAGTGATGCGTGGGACGAGGAAGCCGAACAAGGTGTATAAGCTCATGGGAAGGGTCGTGATAGGTAATGGAGCTCCAGTTATTCCTCAAGACGAGTAGTACGATGAGAGAGCGGCAGGTTATTGGCACTTCTACTGCAAAAGTACGCAAAAAGGAGAAGCGAGTGCGATTCTCTTTACCAGAGGATATCGACACAATCTCTAGTCACGAGAGATTCGTAGTGCCACGTCATGAGGCACAATGTTGAACTATGTGAGTGTCCAAGAGGGGATACACCGAGGACGCTTAGTGACGGGTGCATCACCCATACTTGGTGAGATCCTACTAACGAAACCTGCAGATGATGAGGATGGCCCAGTGCAGACTCAAGATGATGAAGTAATCGTGATATAATTCAACTTAAGGGGATATTGTTAGGATTGGAGTCAAATTAGGATTCCTAATGGGATTGGACTCCTAATCTTAATAGTAGTTGAGTTGTATTCTATTTATATCCTATCAGGAATAAGACTATGGATTGTATTTGAGTTATATAAAGAGGGGGTTGTGTCTTAACATATAGCACCCTACACCTCCTGTGTACAACATTGGGTTGTTTCTCTCCCTCAATCCATCAGATCCAAATCACAAGTATATTAGTTGGTTGGATAGATGAGCGGAAGGGTCGATGATGTGCCTCTATTTTGGGAGCAGGGGAGCTTCCCAGATGATCATGTGAGGGAGATTGCAGATGGGTTATAGAAAAGTGGACATAGATTTGTATGGGTCAATCTAGCTTCGCCAAAAGACCGACAGTTCGAAGGGATGAGAGATGTAGTGCTGGAGGAGGTGTTGCCTGACAGGTTCTTAGAGAGGACAAAGGAAAGGGGTCTCTTGTATCCATCATTTTCACCACAAATAGAGATATCAGGCCACATGATAGTGGGTGGTTTTGTGATACATCGCGGATGGAACTCATTCTTGGAGGGCATGTTGTTCAAGGTGCCCATAACATTGTGGTCCTTGTAGAGCATCGCTTCAATGCCTTGGAGATGGTGGAGGAGATGGGTGTGGGAATCGATAGGGCAAGGGGAAACCAAGCCTGTGCAGAGGAGGTGGAGAGGATGGTTAGGTTGCTGATGTGTGAGGAGAGAGATGCTGTGAGGGTGAAGGTGAGAGAGTTGATGGAGGGGAGGAGGGTAGTAGATGTCAACGGAGAGGGGGTGCTGAGATGGAGGAAGGACATGCCTCCATTCTTCTAGAGAGGGGAAGGGTATAATAATCAGGGGAGGTGGACGGTGAGAGGGGGTAGGGTTAGGGTGGGATATAAGAACCTCGGTCTAGGACCGTTGCTCCAATACCATGTTGATGAAAACCAATGACTAGTTATTCATAGGACCCATGAGCTCTCTTATATAGGGAAAAAGTACTTGGGCAAATAGCAAGAAAGGTACATGAAGAAATGAAAAAATATAAATAACACTAAAAGTTAATAAAAATCTCAACAATATGTATTGTGATTATTTTGTTTGATATA